>JASANB010001943.1:0-111193 GCA_030248155.1 Sabatieria punctata
TATTTTTGAGTTTTACATTGTCATAGCGTTTTTAGCGATTTCAGTATTCATTCCCTCCCAGAGTTTGGCCTGTTACTCCAACCCCCATTGACGCTGTTGTTTGTGAGCTGATGTGCAATTTTTTTAGGAAACCTGTGTCGTTGTACGGGTTATAGACCAATTCTGGAAGCTTTCTACACTTTTGCTCAGGTTGCTGGTTTCCAATACTGCAAAAATTATACCTCTTATTCTCTATAGGATCAACCCTGCAAAAAAGCTGGGGCACTGTGCTGCAAGGCATCTGATGCTGTAAACTTTGGGTATTGATTTTATTCTGAGCAATCGAGCAGGGATCGATTTTTAGAACGAAACGTCGAGCGATCAACAAGTGTTCACTCCCTACGATCCTACTCAGGAACCGATATTTCCTCCAGAATTAATGGTGGAAAGAATTTGGGATAAGTCTTTTATGCTCCAGCTCAAATTTTTAGCTGTCTGACTTTCACACTGAAAATTTCTACGTAGCTCGAGGTGAAAACAGCTGGCACCAGCCAAACAGTCTTGAAGAATTGTTGAAGCTAATCCAAAAGTTCCCAAAGGCTCAAGTGCTGTATGGAAATCCTGAGGCGGGTAAGATTAAATCGACTTGAGTGCACTTTCTCGAAAATGTCTTACAAACAAAATAATTTAGTGGTGGAACAACGTTTTGTACCAACCAGATCTGTTCGGTACATTACTGTCCAGGCTGTGAAAGAACTACGGGTCACCGAGCTCACAACTGAAGGGCTATACATCGGTTGTAACTATAATCTAAATGAGATGAAGTCACTGTTGCAAGATTGTATCAGCAAAGTGCCAGGTTTGAATTTTGTTCAAGATTTCAAAACAGTTTTTTATAGGGAGTCCCATCGCCAGTTGCCATTTTCTCTAACTATAAGTCCTGTCCTGTCCTATAGGTTTAGGTTGTTCAAGCTTAGGAGGCTTGCACCTAGGCTAGACATAGACTTGAGAAAACAGTTTTCGATTTTCGAACTGGGGTGAATGTACCGTGAGTCAAATTTTCGAATCGACCAAATTTATTTCAGAAGAAAAGAGCAGAATTTTCAAGGAAATTGTCAGTACGCTTCACTGGTTCGGCGGAGCTCACATCAGAAACGCTACTGTGAGTAAAACTATATTCATGTTCGATTAGTGTGTAGGTGTTTTGTTTTTCAGAGTTTCGCAGGCAATCTGTGCAATGGCAGTCCGATTTCTGATCTCAATTCTATTTGGATGGCGGCAGGAGCTGTAGTGACACTTTGCTCAGTAGAGCAAAAACGTAAAGTAGTGGTCGATCAAAACTTCTTCAAAGGCTACCGCAAAACAGCAGTGGAACCCGGTGAATTAGTGCTTGGAATCACGGTTCCTTTCTCTACTGAGGTACGTGGAGACACAACAAGACAGAGATTTGTGAACAAAAATTTCAGAATCTGTATTTCGGAGCGTATAAACAGGCACAGAGGAGAGAGGACAGTATGGCTATCGTAAATGCGGCCATGAACGTAGTTATTGATCCTGAGACCAAGTCGGTATCACAACTTGCGCTGGCGTTTGGAGGAATGGGACCCAAGACTCTGCTTGCTGCCGACACCTGTGCAGTTTTGAAGTCCAGGTAAAGCTACAGATTTTTGTCTGCATGTGCAGCGAGTCGGGGAGGGGCCTTTTGAAACTTTGTGGTTCAGATGTGGTGCAACGCTTGGCAAACCTTGCAGGTAATGGCTTTGTGGGAGTTTTTGAGAAACTTGTCCACATACATGTAACAGGTTAACCGCCCAAGGGGAGGGGTTGAGATTGAACCAGTCCAGGGAAATTAAGCCCAAAATCTGTTAAGTATACAACGAATATGGCGTTCAGTGAATGGAATGAGGAAGCTTTGCAAAGAGCTTTGGATACACTGTCAAAAGAACTCTATCTGTCCCCCGGCGTGCCAGGCGGAATGGAACGATTCCGACAGACCCTCTGTCTTTCCTTGTTCTTCAAGTTTTACCACAAAGTTCGGGCTGCTTTGCAGGTAGCCAAAAACACTTCAGTTGTCCCTTGTAATCAACAGTTGCACTTTTAGGATGAGCAATATGAGGACAGCAATGTGTCAGAGATTAATCAGCCGGTGGAGATGACCCAAATTTTTCAGGTACAGCGTTTATGGTATGATTTCTGCAGCCACTGCAAAAAACTACATGAGAGTCAGGCACTAAACTGCGTTTATGGTGCTGGTACCATATATATTGCCATTACCCTAATTACTGATAACATGCAGTACCAGTACCATGAACGGCGTTAAGTGCCTGATTGCTTAACTTCGGCCCAGGACCTATTACATGTTTGCTTTTAGGAAGTGCCTCAAGGTCAATCGATAATCGATCCCGTGGGTCGTCCATTGGCCCATTTGTCAGGTCAGAAACACACCACTGGTGAGGCCAAGTACTGTGATGACATCAGAAAGGATGGTAAGGTTGGGCAAAAGTCTCAAAGCAGATTTGCTCATTCTGCTCTGCCTTTCAGAAGCGCTTCACATGGTGTTGGTGCTGAGCTCAAAGGCCAGAGCTAAAATTCTCAGTGTAGATCCATCGGAAGCACTCAGTCAAGCCGGCGTTGTGGCCTTTGTTGACCACACTGATGTTCCAGGCGAAAAGAACCATGGTCCCGCAGTTGTGGACACACCAGTTTTTGCTGAAAATGAGGTAAGTAAAAATCATCTGACTTAACAAACACTCCGTCTTGGTGCAACAGTTTCTTGGCGCTTAGGTGACTTTCTGTGGCCAGCCCATTGGTGCTATAGTAGCAACTGACCCTGAAGTGGCAAGAAAGGCCGTGACAATGGTGAAAATTTCGTATGAACCCCTCAAGCCAATTCTTTCGTGTGAAGTAAGAATAACTTTTATCCATATTTTTTGCCCAATTGTAAATCTTAGGATGCCATTGCTTCAAACTCTTACTTCATGACTCCAATGATATTGGCCAATCAGCACAAAGATGGCGCTGCTGTGCTCGATTTTGATTGGTCGGCTTGTGATCACGTGATAGAAGGTTCAACAAGAGTTGGACCACAAGAGCACTTTTACTTGGAACCCCATTCATGCGTTGTCACACCAACGGAAGTAGGCGAGTATGAAGTAATCTGTGCTACTCAGGGAATTCGTGACGTTCAGGTGACAAAGAGAAAGCTCCTTGTTTTGCAGTTTTCAAGTAGTTATACCGGTAAACATTTCAGCACCAGATTTCAAGAGTTCTCGGTGTAAAACGTCACAAAGTGGTGGTGAAAGTGAAGCGAATTGGTGGCGGATTTGGAGGAAAAGAAACAGCTGCCAACATTTATGCCACTGCCACTGCTGTGGCTGCTCACAAGTACGTACAGTATTGCACAAAAATCGTCGATTGCTTTTATGGCCTTCGCTCAAACGCTTATTGTCGGTCAGTTCTGTCGCGATTTGCATCAAATTTATGGAATTTGTTAGCAAGACAACTGAGCAAGTTGGTGTGAAAATGCTGACTCGCTCTGGCGATTCTCACTTGATTATTTTTTTCGTAATTCCAGAGTACGGATGGCTATGAAACTTGCATGACTGATTGGTATTATTGCCATTGGGCGTAACTTATTTTTTTCTATTTTAGTCCCCTTTCAGCTACAGGGGTGCCCGGTAACCTTATTGTGCCATACGTGTCACTGGATTTTTCTGTGGAGGGCCTTTTTCAAATTCCAAGTTGGGTTTTCGGACCAAGTTCAAAGTGGGTTTTGCGACCTTTTTGGGGTCCAGAGGTGGGTTTTGCTGACCTTTTTTGGGGGTTTGGGTTTTGTCGACCCTTTTTGACAGTCTGGGGCGAAAGAAGTAACCTAAAATCCTGTTTAGGGTTTCAGAGTATAACCTAAAAGCCCTACTCAGGGTATAAAAGTCAACTAGTCATGTCGTTGGCTCAGTGGGTAGCCAGCTGCGTCCGAGTCACGACTACTGTTGTTTGTGTATGCGCATACACATTTACCATACGCAAAAATACATATTGTTTTTTCAATGTGCACACATGCATACACATACACATACACATTGAAAATTCCAAAACACATTACCATACACAAACAGTACTCAAAATGTATATTTTTGTGTATGTGTATTTCATACATGTAGCAGGTCATCCGCCGATGGGGGGAGGGGGGTCTGGCGCCGGCCGGGGGGTCTGAGCCAAAATTTTGGGAGGGGGTAGGGCACTAAAAACGCTCAAAAATCGAAAATAATCGCAATTTTGGGCTAAAAATCGCCAAAAATCGCCAATTTGGGCCGAAATACAGCTAAAAAGTGCTGTTTTGCAGGCGATTTTGGCAATTTTTGTGTCTGAAATTCTAAAAAATTGCAAAAATTTGCTCAAAAATTTACTTGCCAGAAAAATCGGAGGGGGGGGTCGGTGAAATCGTCTCGGGGGGGGGGTCTGGCCTAAGTCGCGTGGAGGTCAGACCCCCAGACCCCCCTGTTACATGTATGGTGTATTTGATCAGCAAAAGTCGATAAAACTTCGAGCAGAATCGTAAAATTTCTATGTTTTTGCTGCAGTAATAAACAGTAGATATCCTCATAAAGCCTTCAAATGGTCTAAGTAACTCGATTTCAAAGCTATCCAAGGTTTCAAGCAGCAAACATTGAGAGCTCTGATTTTCATAGCATTTCTGACTGAAAATCTACCAAAAAATTGCATTTTCAGTACATACACAAATATACACAAAAATACAGATCGTTTTCTTGAATGTGTATACACAAATTACCATACACATTTGGAGATAAATGTGTATGCACATACACATCACATACACACAAAAACGGAAAATCCAATACCAAACAACAGTAGTCACTACGGCTCCTGCATCCATAGTGGTTGTAGTGGGTTCTAAACCAGCCTGACTAGAGTTAGACTTAGCAAAGCCCCACCCAGGTCACCAAACCCTGGTGAGAGCGAGTAGCTAAATGGGAACCTAATAGAACTGCCATTGCACCAAAGCCGCTCTACAAAGCATGCCGCATTGGAGGAGAAGATCAATGACCTCAGGAGATGTCTTAGAAACCAACTATGCCTGGGGGTCCTCTGGCGCACCAAGCGGAGATCGGGAGCTGACATCACCATGACATCAACAAGCCAGGCGCCTTTTTCTACCTGGCGCACAACAGCTTGGCTAGGAGTACCCGGGCAGTGAAAGAAGGAACAACGTACGCCTGAACACTTGGTCACACAATGCGACACATTGGCTGGGCGTAGGCATACGATTTTTTAGCGAAGGTATTTGACCACCCAGGAGTTGAGTGAATTACCTGTTAGGGACCTACTGAGGCTGATTAGAGCCTCAGGTAGGTGGTAAGTTCCACATGTTCGATTTCACTTCATACGGGGCGCCGAAATGGGCCCTCAGGTCTGATCGTAGGGTCGTCTGGTCGACCCCCCATCACAGCGAATCGAATCGAAGGAACAACGTCGAAGATGACGAATGATGGGGATTGCGAAATGGACCGCAGAGGTCTGATCGTAGGGCTGTAAATCCTTCGCACATCAGATCGGATCGTAGCAGACCAGAGCAGAAGTCACCTAAACAGAGGCCCTAAGCACTGATAAAACCCTGTTTTTGGTTCTGGGTAGTCGAACTCGAAATCTCAATTTTGTGCTGCAGAATGTATTGTCTGGGCTAAAATTTTCTTCACTTTGGAGCCGAAAAGTAGGTTTTCATGTCCCCCGAAATATCCGCTCGGGGCTTTTGTCGAGAAATCCGGCCGCCCCCTTTACACCCCCAATGACATGTATGAGTTATGCCCAATGACAATGTCAGGGTTGTATATTTTTCCGAAAAAAAACCTCGGCCTGTTTTTTTCCAGTTTTTTCCGGTTTTTTTCCTAAATCGCGGAAAAAAACTCCAGCCCAAGTTCTGAGTATCCTAGGCTGGTTTTATGATTCCTAACGCTTTCTAGCGCCTTCCTCAGTCTTGTTAGACCAGAAATACACGTGTTACATTGATATAAATCACGAAACAGGCATGAAACAGTGCCTGACAGGTTCCATAAATAACGCTATATGCAAATTTTCTTACAGCAGTTTGCATTTTTGTTTTTTCATGCCAAATTTGGTCTTTTTTGTTGTTTTTCTAACAGTTTTGAGTCAGTATGGCCTATTATACATAGCAAAAGTCCATTTTTTAAACGAAAAATGACGTAAATTAGCTATTTTTAGCTTGAGTTTTTATCCGCGATTTATGTTTTTTTCGGACCCTTAGGAAAAAAACCGGTTTTTTTCCGAAAAAAAAAAACAGTTTTTTTTCGGTGTTTTTTTCCCACCTCACATCCCTGGACAATGTCAATTATTCACGCCTTTACAATACCGAAAAACTATAATTTCCATGGACCACCCTGATTCTGAGTATCTGCTTACAAGCCCAGCGTCAGTAACATTTCACATCAAATTTGCATTATGTGCTCAGTTGTCTTGTCAATAAATACTGAAAGTTTGACCCAAATCCATATAGAAGTCACGAACCGTTTCAGTTTCAGTTAAAGCCAAAAAATTGATGGGACATTCTTGTCCTATATTATTGGTAAATAAATAATTATGTAAGATTGTTTCGAAAAAGTATTTCGACAGGGTGCGCCAGACGGTGCGTTGTACGCTTGAAAGGTGTGATGACATGGTCACCTCAGGACTGCGGCACGCATTTCTCAATTACTACAGAGCAGGATTCAGTAAGGAAGGCAAACTCCAAGCTTTCAAACAGGATATGTTTGCCAATTGTGGTCACACACTGGACGTTTCACTGGCTGTTTGCGGTACTTGTTATAGAGTTTCTAAGCGTTAAGCAACAAAGTGCTTAGAAATTGCCCTCCTGCATGCTGACAATGCATACAAAATTGAGCAAATGTGTGCAAAAGCACACTCTTGTCGGACAAACCTGGTGTCGAGCACAGCTTTTCGAGGTTTTGGAGGACCTCAGTCCATGCTCCTCATTGAATCAGTGATTGATCATGTGGCTGCCACGCTTGGCGTGAAACCTGAAATGGTCTTGCCAGTTAACATAGTATTCATGTACGTAGTTGAACTCAATAGGTTTTCAGGTTCGTGAAAAGAACATGTTCGTAGATGGAGACATGACCTACTATGGTGAACCTATGAATCCATGTAATCTTATGAGATGTTGGAATGAATGCAAAGTGTTGGCTGACTACGAAAACAGACGAACAGACGTGGACGCTTACAACACGTGCACAAATTTGCATACTTCGATATCAGTTTACTGTGTGGTTTTTGTAGAGTGAATCGCTACAAAAAGCAAGGGCTGGCTTTGATTCCAACTAAATTTGGAGTTGGTTTTAATAACCTACCTATGAACCAGGTTAGCTGGTCAGACAGGTAGTGTCTGGCAGTTCACTAGAATGTATCTTTAGGCCGGAGTACTGTTGCATGTGTACTTGGATGGAACGGTGCTAATCTCCTCAGCTGGCATGGAGATGGGGCAGGGACTCTACACAAAACTGGCTCAAGTAGCTTCCAGAGAACTGGAGATTCCAATCGATATGATCACACTGGTTGAGAGCAGCACTGACAAAGTGCCAAACAGTTCTCCCACTGCTGCAAGCATCAACTCAGACTTGAATGGAGAGGCAGTCAGGGTAATGGACTTCTAATCTAGATGCAGTTTAGAAATCATCGTCATCATCATGTGGTTGTCCTCATGACTGATGTGGTAGTGTCGGATGCTGCGCTCATCATCATCATCATCATCATCATCATCATCATCATCATCATCATCATCATCATCATCATCATCATCATCATCATCATCATCATCATCATCATCACCACCACCATCATCATCATCATCATCATCATCATCATCATCATCATCATCATCATCATCATCATCATCACCACCATCATCATCATCATCATCATCATCATCATCCATCATCATCATCATCATCATCATCATCATCATCATTGTCATTGTCATCATTATTGTCATCATCATCGTTGTCGTCGTCGGCTGATGTGGTAGTGTGGGATGCTGCGCTCATCATCATCATTATCATCGTCATCATCTCATCGTCATTGTCATTGTCATTGTCATCATCATCGTCATTGTCATCATCACCGTCATCGTCATCGTCATCATCATCGTCGTCGTCATTGTCATTGTCGTTGTCATCATCGTCATTGTCGTCATCGTCGTCATTTTTGTCGTCGTCGTCGTCGTCGTCGTCGTCATCATCGTCATCGTCATCGTTGTCATCATCGTCATTGTCATTGTTGTGGTCATCGTCATCATCATCATCGTCGTCGTTGTCGTCATCGTCATCATTGTCATCGTCATCATCATCATCATCATCGTCATCGTCGTTGTTGTTGTTGTTTCTACTGCCAACAGCGCAGCCACTTGAGGGCCTCCATTGGCTTGAGCCACAAGGACTCCACAGCTAAGGTGGTGGGTTTTCTTGGACAGTTGAAGAGATGACTAGACGTATGAACTGCCCCACAACCAGTGGGACAAGTCTCGGGCACCGTTGGATCAAGGCGGTGCCGGTATGCGTTCAGCAGCCAGGAATGACCAGCGCGCAGCTGCGCCAACACAACCCGATCGGACCGCACTAAGACAGATTCCTCTTCACTGACTGAAGGTAGAGGAGCGTTCAGAACCCCATTTCTAGCAGTCGCCTCTCTGGCTGTGGCAGTGTGGACTTGTTTTAATCGGCGCTTGATATCATCAATGCTAAGAGGAGCATTGGACTGGCCAGGGGAGTAGGTTCGCAGGGTATGCCGCATAGCTCGCCGGTGGGACTCCTCAAAGATGGCAAAATTGGGATGTGAAGGGTGGCGAGAGCTGATGTAGGCTTGCTGGCAGAGCATCTTACCCCGGAGGGCAGCGGGCAGGACATGGGTCTCAGCACTCAGATGACTACTGCTGGACATCTTGAGGCACCCAGTAACCACGCGTAGCGCGGCGTCCTGGACATGTTGTAATCTGGCAATGTTGGAGTTTGATATCCAAGGGAACCAGGCCGGCGCTGCGTAGAAGCAGGCGGATTGCAGCCAGGACTTGTATAACATGAGCAGCGATTCCTTTCAACTACCCCAGGAAGAGCCACTGAGCGCCTTTAGCAGATTGGTTTTGGCCAGAGCTTTGTTTTTGACGGCGTTGATGTGGTGAGAAAAGGTGGCCATGGTGTCGAAGGTGACACCAAGTACCGTCACTGTGTTGGAGTACGCGATAGGGGACCCACACCAGAGCAGAGGAGGGGTGACACGCAGAAAACCTGAAACCTGAAAACCTGATTCACCAGAAAACAAGCTGAACAGGATGGCCTGAGATTTATCGGCAGACACCTGCAGGCCATTGCCAGTCATCCAATGCGCAAGCTCATTCAGGTAGGGCTGCATCTCTGAGGCCGCCTTCAATGGCGTGATGGCACTGCTTGTAACAGTGATGTCGTCCGCATAAGAGACGACATCCAGTGCAGGATTAGCGGCAGCAGGGAGGTCTTGCAGATAGAAGTTGAAAAGCAGAGGACTGGTGACAGCTCCCTGAGGGACGCCATATCTACTCCTGAGGAGTGAGGAGGTAGAGCCCGCAAAAAGGACATGAGAAGAACGGCGGAGGAGATAGGCGGCCAACCATCGAGTGAGCCAGCCAGGTAGGCTGGAACGGTTCAGCTCCTGTAGAAGACGTAGGCGATCAACGGAATCGAACGCCTTAGAGATGTCGATAGCCGCAGCGATTGTTCTAGAAGCAGGCTTGGCCATATTGAAGCCGGCGGCAATGGTGGTGGTAATCTTGGTAAGGGCCGAAGTAGTAGAGTGGAGAGGGCGAAAGCCATGCTGGTGCGGGGCTGGCAACAAGTGAGTGCTGAGAGTAGGGTGAAGCAGGCGCTCCAGCACCTTTATGACAGGAGAGAGGATACTAATTGGTCGGCAGGAAGAGGAAGAAGCAGGATTCTTGCCCTTTTTCAGAAGAGGAATGATGTTTGCTTGCTGCCAGCAAACAGGGATGGAGCACATAGCAAGGGACAGGGAGAAGAGCTCTGCTAGATACGCGAAGCCGCGTGGACCCAGGTGTTGTAAATGAAGCATGGTGATGCCGTCAGGACCTTCTGCTGGAGATGGTTTGCAACTGGCCACTGTCTGAGCCACTTCCTCCATCGAAAAAACGATGGGAGGCTCACCAAGCAAAGGGTTTTTGCGTACAGAGCGGCGGATTTGGCGACCAGCCGATCGTTCCCATGTCTTCGCCTCTTCGTGGTCGAACGACCCCTGGTTCATCCAGGGCCAAAGGAAGACAACCTTTCTGCCCGCGTCCCACTGCGTCCTCACGTCCTCACAGCTGGGTTTTTTCATCGTCGTTGTCGTTGTCATTGTTGTCATCATCATCATCATCATCATCATCATCATCATCATCATCATCATCATCATCATCATCATCATCATCATCATCATCATCATCATCATCATCATCATCATCATCGTCATCGTCATCATTGTCATTGTCATTGTCATTGTCATTGTCATTGTCATCATCGTCATTGTCATTGTCACCATCTCTATTTTCAGAATGCATGTCAAACGATCCTGTCAAGAATTGAACCTTACAAAACAGCTATGCCAACTGGAGGTTGGGTAGATTGGATCAATGCTGCCTATGCCAACCTGGTCAGCTTGTCTTGCACAGGATTTGCAAAGTTAGCTGGTTATTTGTCCATGACTTCAATGACTCTCTGCCTGTGTTAGGTTTGAAATGGATGTGTCCGATTTGAAATCTGGTCAAGGTAAGCCGAACAGTGTGCGCTATTTTGTGTATGGAGTTTCCTGTGCTCATGTCGAACTGGATACGCTGACTGGCGATCACCGTGTAAGGACTACTCAAATTTATTTTGCTTGGCATGAAACATTATGAAAGTATTAAAACTGCTTCAGGTTTTACGGGTTGACATTGTGATGGATACTGGAGAGAGTGTGAATCCAGCAATCGATATTGGTCAGATTGAAGGGGCCTTTGTACAGGTTGGAGACTAAGTTTTATTCCAAAAGCATAAACTGTCTACTTTTATACCGTCAGGCATTTATGGTGCCTATACCATAAACGGTGTCAAGTGCATGATCATTATACTAATAGCTTGAACCTGAAGTGTAATCCTGACTGTGCTCGAAAAGTATTTCCTGTCTTTAGGGTTATGGCCTGTTTACTATGGAAGAAGTGAAAGTCTCTGCAGCTGGACGGGTCGGCACTACCGGTCCAGGCTCCTACAAAATTCCTGCAGCTGACGATGTTCCTCGCCAGTTCAATGTCAAGTTGTTGAAGGGTTCCTCAAACAAAAAAGGAATATTCTCCTCAAAGGTTTGCAACAAATAGCCACTAGCTTGTTATTTGTTGCGAATTTTGTAGGCAGTTGGTGAGCCACCGCTGTTTTTGGGTGCTGCTGTATTTTTTGCCATCAAGGATGCAATCCGCTCTGCTAGATTGGACAGTGGGCTGAGTGGACACTTTCAGTTAGACAGTCCGGCCACACCAGAGAGAATTAGATTGGCCATTGGCGACTCAATCAATAATTTGGTTAGTTCAGTTGCAGTTGCAGCATTCATGAATATGAGCCATATTGAGTGATATTTCACTACTACAAGTGTTGTGCCAGTTGAATTTAGTTAGTTACGTATTTACTAAGTAAAAACCTTAGTTAGTTGGTTGGTTGGTTGGTTGGTTGGTTGGTTGGTTGGTTGGTTGGTTGGTTGGTTGGTTGGTTGGTTGGTTGGTTGGTTGGTTGGTTGGTTGGTTGGTTGGTTGGTTGGTTGGTTGGTTGGTTGGTTGGTTGGTTGGTTGGTTGGTTGGTTGGTTGGTTGGTTGGTTGGTTGGTTGGTTGGTTGGTTGGTTGGTTGGTTGGTTGGTTGGTTGGTTGGTTGGTTGGTTGGTTGGTTGGTTGGTTGGTTGGTTGGTTGGTTGGTTAGTTAGTTAGTTAGTTAGTTAGTTAGTTAGTTAGTTAGTTAGTTAGTTAGTTAGTTAGTTAGTTAGTTAGTTAGTTAGTTAGTTAGTTACTAACTTTTACTAACTGAACTCAGATTTCGCTTAACTAAACTCGACTCAAACTAAACTCATTTTCAGGAAATTACTAAGGAAAAGATCGAGTTACTTAGTTATGAGTTTAGTAGCATTAAATTTAGTTACACTGTTAAAGATAGAGCACACAGCACTTTGGCACAGGTATCTACGTTTTCAACCAGTGAAACCTCATGCCCTCTTTGTGAGAGACCCCAAAATCGAGTACAACTTGAATGAAACCCCAGATTTTTGATAATTTAGTCTCCAAACTAGATACCTCTGCCAAAGCGTCTATCTTTAAAAGTGTAACTAAATTGAATGTTACTAAACTCACAACTAAGTAACTCGATTTTTTACTTGGAAATTTCATGAAAATGAGTTTAGTTTGAGTTGAGTTTAGTTAACCGAAATCTAATTTAGTTAGTAAAGTTAGTAACTAACTAACTAACTAATGTTTGGTTTGGCAACCTCAGTTTTAAAAAACAAAGCGATTATATATTTAACTAACGTAGCATCTTGATAGCCCACATATTCCGTGTTTTTTTTATTTTTTCTAAACAAATTTGCATATAATTGTGTTGAACATTGGAAACTGTGGTTTCAAGCATAATTTGATTGGAATGTAATAAACAATACACATACACAAACATACATGTACTAGGGGGGGGGTTTGGGGGGGTTTCCCCCCTGCTGGGAAGGCCAACCCCCCCCCCCCCTCACCCCCCCCCCCGAGACAGGTTAAGGGACCCCTCCCCCCCGACCAAAAAATACAAGTGGTGGTAGTGGCTCCAGTATTAACAAACTGGGTCAGAAATCACTAATTTTTAGCCTAAAATTCACTTGAAAAGCCTTTGGAAACCGAATTTGGCGTTTCCACTGCTGATATTTAAGAAAAATCGGTGTTTTTGGAAGCTCTTTTTGTCATTTTTTGCTTGTTTTTAGCTTTAAAACGCTATTTGGCAGCTTAAAATAGCGATTTTTAGCGTCCTTACTGAAAAAATCGTGCTAAAAACGCATTTCTAGGCGTTTTGGAGCTTTTTGAAATTTGGGACCCCCCACCTGGGCGAAACCCCCCTCGACCCCCCACCTGAGGAAACCCCCCCCCCCTACCCCCCTCCCCCAGGTCGGCCCGGAGCTGTTACATGTATGTACACAAATACACAAGAAAGTATTGAGCCTACTGTTGCATGCGTATACGCATTACGCATATCATTACGCAAAGTACGCATTGCATTTCAGAATGCGTATACGCATACGCATACGCATACGCATTTGAATTTCATTACGCAATATTATTACGCATTCTGTCAAAAGTTTGCATATTTTTGCGTAATGCGTATTGGGTCTGAAAAATAGCTATACATTTTCGAATGTCTTGCAAATATTTAGTTCAGATTGTTACCGAATGGTCATTCTTCATAGTTTTTAGTGTGAGGAGAGGGCACCAGAAATTTTCTGAGGCATTTAAAGCTTTAACTAAGCTGGGCTTGCTAATATTTAAAAAGAGGCAAAGATTTAACAGGAAAGGAAATGTGCGACAAAACCGTTAATTTAGAGTTTCCACGGTTTGGGAGACATGAGTTGTGTTGCATGGGCAGGCTATCTGTTTGTGCTCTGCTTCCACTGCGTATGTTTATTGTAAATATGATTGCTACAGTATTAGACCTCTTCAGGAAATGAGCATTCAATTGTCTTTTATTAGGAATAGCGCATAAAATCTCTTGCTTGTTTAAAACATACGTACAGTACATACAGTACCATACATGTAACAGGTCATCTGCCGAATAGGGAGGGGGGCTGGGGGGTCTGGCGCTGGTCGGAGGGGTTTGAGCCAAATTCTAAGGAGGGGGTAAGCACTAAAAAAGCTTAAAAATCGCAATATTTCGACTAAAAATCGTTAAAAATCGCTAACTAGAAAGAAGAAGGTGAAAACGTTAGGTATGTGCAAGGGCGTAGCTGGGAATCGAACCCAGCACCTTCGGATTTCCTTTGAAATTTGGGCTCAAATGCAGCTAAAAGTGCTGTTTTTCAGGCAATTTTGGCAATTTTTGCTTCTGAAATAGTAAAAAATCTCCAAAATTCGCGAAAAAAATTGCGTTGCAATTCATTTCAAGGCAGGAATTTGATTATTGGATACCTAAACAACACGTAGAGACAAACAAGCCGTTCAGAGAAATTTCTGATTGTTCCTGAGATTACGCATTACGCATACGCATTACGCAAAATACGCATTGGTTTTTGCTATGCGTATACGCAAACTCATACGCATTTGCAATTGGAATGCGTATACGCATACGCATACGCATTTGAAAAATCCGGTATTAAACAACAGTAATTGAGCCTCTGTTTAGGTGCCTCATGCTCCGGCATCAGAAACCTATGTTCCGTGGACGATTTTGCTGTAAGAAACCGATTATTTGACCGTCTTCTGAATCAATTGTTGTTCTATTTGATTGTTCCTGATTACAATGTATTATATTGCTATGTGATCTTGGTACAAGTCTACATTTATACCTCTGATAGCTATATTTTTAATCTGCAACTAAATAGTTCATAAATTTTATATTCCTAGTTATTTGCAATCAACTGTTGTTCTTTCGTTCATATTTTGTGCATTCTATTTGTACTTGTTGTTACTAACAAACGTTGCAATTACACCCATGTTGTTGTTCACAGACAGATGAAAAGTAAAGTGAATTGGATTTTCTGTTAGGTTGTGATGAGACTCTGCCTGAATCGTTTATGAAACTGTACGTCTAAATACTAAAACAAGCTTATTTATCCAAACTACAGTATAGATAAAAAATGTCCCATCCATCGCTTTTTCCGCCTTCACTCAAACGTTTCGTTCTCAGTCACTCCCTTACCGCTTTGGCTCAAATTTTCAGCAATAATTAACAACATGGTTGGCTAAATATTCTGCAAGTTTAGTGCAATCAAAGCACTGAATCTGTTGTTAATCAGCACAGATTGTAGCAGGAAGTTCGACAAATAAATGAACCTGATATTTGAACTCTGTTCCACACCATAGAAACCATCCCTGCAGCGGTTTTTTAAATCCAAAATCTTTAGAATCGTCATTTTGCTGGTTTTACGAAGAAAAGTCATATTTAGTCATGTTTTTCAAATTCCCCAATTTTTGTGCCCTTTGAGCTACACGGCTGCCCCCTTAGTATGTTATGCCCAATAGCAACAACAAACCATTCCTGCAAGTTTCAGGCCTGTACTCCTTGTATTACCGAAACAAAATAAACTTGCGTGGACCACCCTCATTCCTAGTTTTCGGGTCATAAAATCAGTACTAGTCGGAATTTTGGCACTAAACTTGTAGAATATTTAGCCAACCATGTTGTTAATTTTTGCTGAAAATTTGAGCCAAATCGGTAAAGAAGTGACTGAGAACGAAACGTTTGAGTGAAGGCCGAAAAAGCGATGGGACATTTTTTGATTTATACTGTATAATCGAACTAACTGAGCTGCAGTATCATCAATCTCTTAAGCAAGCTCAGATCTTCTGAAACGCATACTGCTTGTGATCAATGTAGTTGCTTTCATAACAAGGGGTGAACGAACGTATGAAATAATAAATGAATTTCAAATTTTCCAGCCAATATTTGTTTTCAGCAATGAGCTCTGGCTCCAGTTTTTTCCAGTTTGCCAACATCTTTTTGTCTGACTTCACTAAGTGGTGACCAATAGATTCTTCACTAATTTGCTTAAATCCTGGTGGTAAAATTGCTTCTGGTTCATCTGGATCAAATGCTTCCACCCCAGATAGAGAAGTAGAAATTTGCCCATAGATAGGCAGTAAGCCTTTTGCCATGGCCAAAGTCTGCAAATAATGGAGCATCAGTGGAAACAAAGCTTGGAATGAAAACCTGGATGAACACTTTCCCTTGCGGCTTCAGCACTTTCTCAATGTTTTGTAAGAACTTTATCCTATTCGGTTTATCAACTCCACAGATAACCTCTATCGACACCACTGCATCATACTGACCTGGCAAACTTTTCCTGAAACAGTCAACAGTAGGATGGTTTATCAGTGTAGTAGCATCAACAGTTCGATCATCATCATCATCATCATCATCATCATCATCATCATCATCATCATCATCATCATCATCATCATCATCATCATCATCATCATCATCATCATCATCATCATCATCATCATCATCATCATCATCATCATCATCATCATCATCATCATCATTGTCGTCATCATCGTCATCGTCATTGTTGTCATCATTGTTGTCATCGTCATCATCATCATCATCATCGTCGTCGTCATCATTGTCGTCATCATCGTCATCGTCATTGTTGTCATCATTGTCGTCATCGTCATCATCATCATCATCATCGTCGTCGTCATCGTTGTCATCATCGTCATTGTCATTGTTGTGGTCATCGTCATCATCATCATTGTCGTCGTTGTCGTCATTGTCATCATCGTTGTTATCTGTGTCGTTGTCTGTCTAAGCGTCATTTTTATTGCACATCGTTATTGTCATCATCATCATCATTGTCATTGTTATTGCATTACCATCATCAAAGGATCATAATCAAAGCTATTGTCTTTGCGATTCACTTGTTAGTACAGTATGTATTATTGTCGCCAGCATATTACATAACCGTCCATCTCTGTAGCTGCAGCAGTAAACATACATTGCATCCTGCACAAAAAGTTTCACTCGATCTTCAAGACCATTTTCCTTTGCCTGTTTGTTTCCATTCTCAATAACGTCTTTGACAATGTCAAATCCGGTAGCCTTGCAGCCCGTTTTCTGAGAAACATAAATGCAGAAAAAACCATTACCACATCCCAGATCTAGTACGTGATGATCAGCTGTGATTTGTAGCTTCTCTGCAAGTAACTAATCTGTCAATCAGAATAGTGAAAATGCAGTTTAGACTCAAAGTTTCTGAGTCGTTCTAATTTAGTTCACATCATAAACCTTTTAAAGATGCCTCTTACCGATGATGTAGTCAAAATTATTAATTTTCGCTTGCATCAATGTGTCGTCATCGCTGTTAAACCGTCCGCAGGAGAAGCCTGAACCTTCGTTAATCTTCTCATGCCAGATTGAGCTCCCAATATCGAAAAATTTTTGAGCTTCGTCAGACCAGACCTTTGACAACCACATGGTGCGTTTAGGTTCAGCCACAAAGAGCCGATGAATATGGCGAAACAGTCCTCCCACTAAGCCTGGCTTCAGCTGCTTATAAGCCTCAAGAACCCCCTCAGCGTTGGCGAACAAAACAGGAACTGCAGCCTCGAACGATGGATCAAACTCTAGGCCACCCCTTATGGCCGCTTCCATCAATGATACCGGTCTACACACTAGCAAACTATCCAGGAATGCGGTCATGTTTCTGATGGTAATCGATATTCTTGGTTGGCCATCCAGTTCGCTGCCAAACTGACACTGCTCTCCATTGGGAAGAATGAAGGTAACATGACCGTAACTGATGCCGTTGGTAAGAACTGGCAGGATTTCGTTCCAGCTCCTACGGAAAGGCATCATTACTATGTAAAATATCGTCTAGACTGCGCTGAATGAAAGTTTAAAATTGGCCCGTTTCTCCATGTGATCGAGCGAGAGGACTAGGCTGTTTACGATTAACGACAGTGCATAATTTAACCAACATTCTAGACTGTGCGTCGCTCACTCAACTATTTTAGTTACTATCAGTACAACACGGTTAAGCAGTACATACTACATACAGTAACCCATACATGTAACAGGGGGTCTGGGGGTCTGCCGCCACCCGTCTTAGGTCAAGCCCCCGGATGGTGACCCCCCCGGGACGATTTTCCGCCCCCCCTTCAGATATTCTGGCTAGTAGTTTTTGAGCAATTTTTGCGATTTTTTTACAATTTCAGACACAAATTGCCAAAGTCGCCTGCAAAACAACACTTTTAGCTGTATTTCAGCCCAAATTTACGATTTCTGACGATTTTTAGCCAAAAATGCGATTTTTTTCGATTTTTAGCGTTATTAGAGCCCAACCCCCTCCCAAAATTTGGGCTCAGACCCTCCGGCGCGCGCCAGACCTCACACAACACAAAAAGGATCAAATTTGGCATGACGATGTAGTAGGCAAATGCAGGCATAGAGATTTTGATCTAAATTGCAAATTGCAACTACTGGATTTTGTATTCAGTTGAACGCAAGCAAATACGGGATGGAGCACATTAAGTGGGCGACGAAAATCGCAGGCAGTGCGCGGCTACGTGAATGGAATACAACCAAATTTCACACAGATATACAGTAGGTCAACCAGGGCAAAGGGAAACATACAGGTCTGCCAATTTTCGAAAAGTATTCATTGAAGGACATAGGGTTTGTTCAAGAAAACGTGAAACCACTGATTTTTATATTGACGCGCTCATTCAACTTGTAATGAGTCTAATCAGACCAGCCAATTCGGTCTGAAAACTGATCTTTCTGTTCCAAATCAACACTCACAAAAACCCACGATCCAGGTGATCTTCAGACTTTATCTCTTCGAACGATATAGCCATTTCTGTCTAATCACATGGACTAAAGGTACAGATCTTCGATTAGGACTTGTAATGCGACAGCTGTGATCGATAAGGCGGACAGCAGCAGCTTTAAACAAAATTATTTTCCATCTTGCACTGAACTCAAGGTGTCAGTTACGCAATCTGCATTGTGTTGCATTGTAATATATGCCTGTTGCATGACGAAAGCATAGTCTGAACTGAAACTGTTTTATTAGGTTACTCAAGATAAATGAAGCAGATCAGAAATCGATTTTCCTTTTACTGCTTAGCGGTTCCGTCCTCAAGGGCCAAGCTTTGACCGCAAGTGGCGACGCAAGCTGAAGAATACACAAATGCTAAAGGTGCATTGCAGCTCTGCATAGAGCTGACTAAACCCCTACTGTTTTAGTAGAAACTTTCTCTGAAAGAAAAACTTACGTGGAAAGCTGGCTTCACAGATTAGCGGATAACCGAACTTATCCCAACACATATCAACGCAGTCGGCCCCGTGCTGACTCTTGTAGCACCAGGCATAACAGAGGGCAACCGAGATCGGTCCGCAATTGCTAAAAAACCAGAAGCAACCGCACAAGCCGTCCCTGCAATGTTTGGGACAACCTGCGCGCGCTGAACACAGCAGCGCAGCCAGCAAGATGCATTGCGCCAGTGACTTTAACATGTTTGCTCTAAATTAAGAAAAAACACTTCACAACACTTAGGGGCAAAAGTTTGATTAAACAGCCCTGAAGTATCACCTACTACAAGTGAAAGAATCAAATTTAGTTTGCCGATATACTCTATCTTCAATAGAGAGTTTACTGGTTAGAAAAAAACAAAACCCTGAACGTACAGACTAAACGGGTGGATTGTATAGACTATTCTTCACTGTGCAGCAAAATAGGAGTGCGCCAGATGATCTGCAATGTAAATGTAAAACGTTGGTTCAGCAGCTGACAATTTTGGATTCACCATAATTGTATGAGCAATCACACATCTGACCGTTGCGGCAGCTTTGTGCTTTGGTGCTTTGGTGAAGCAGTTCAGTTGCTGCTGCGCGCGCTGTTTTGCTTTGTTGCGACAAAAAATAGTAACGTTATTGTCCTCGATTTGACCTGGACTGCGTGTCACTGACATTAGATTCGCTATAGTGATGTAACATTATGGAAATTGAATTTCAATTCAATTACAATTAATTTAATTTAATTTAATTGAAATTAAAAACTGAGCCCATAATAGTTCGAATTGTTTTCCACTATTTTCAATTTCAATTATATTTTCAATTAAATTTGTGGAACCTCGGAAAATTTCAATTATGCAATTTTTTTTTCAATTATTTTTTTAATTTTCTGAAAATTATTGTAATTTTGCTGTTAAAAGACAGTGACAATGACTCAGGACTTAGAAAAATGTCCATCTAAAAGCTAAGAGACACCTGGTTAGCCTGCTGTCCAACCAGGCAAGAAAATTTTAATTTGTTGCTTTTCAAAATCGCATTCTGGGGGAAATTTACAGTTAGTTCATTATTACTACATATATATCAGTGCATAATCTAAAGATTTCCAGGATTTTTTACATCACTAATTCGCTACCCCTCCTTGACCCACTTTGTGCACCAAAAGCAATTGAGTTGCTGCTGCGCTGCTTTGCTTTTCTGCCAGAAAAAAGTGACATCTCCTTGACACTGAGTCTCACTGACGTTAGATTCGCCCACGCCCCTGACTGTGCAGCACTGATATTAGACCATTAGACATTGTCTGAGTACCTAAGCGAGAGAAGCCAAATTCTGTCAAACATTCGGTTGCAAAGAGAAATTTACGTCCCCACTGAAAAAAAACTTTAAAAATATAGTTTACCTTTTGTAAACCCGCATATCCGCTTCGAGCAAACCATCTAACTTCGGACTAATTCTTGTCGAGCTAATTTGATTTTTTGACGACTTGTGACTCACTAATCCGATGAGGGCGTTCCGATTAGAAATTCGTCGTTCGGGCTCGGTGGGAGGAATAGAAGTGACTACGAACTGGGACCGCTTATATGACGCCGTTCTGATTTGATTTTATTTCGAATTAGACCGCTATTAGATATCAATTGTAATCATACACGCCCGAAATCAAAACCAATCAGATCCTAATCGGCTCCAGATTTGAAGAACTCGGCTAATCGCGCCGATTTCAATATTACGCCCCCAGAGAGGATTGGAAACGCTAATCCGGTAGCAGTTCCGATATTGACTTACGATATTGTTCCTAATCGGGACAGTACTCCAATTTTCAAACGCCATATGGCGTCGAGTCTTTCCCAAAGGGATACTGTGTTTGGAGATTTGAGGCAGCTAGCTACCGCGCTGTCTGACCTGATAACTTTAACGTTGACTGTGCCGCATCCACACAATTAACAAATCAACTTCACCATTTAGCACTATCTAACAAAATGAATTATTAACCATTGCCTTTTTGACGTTCAAAATGAAATATACCAGTTGAAAAGCTTGCAGTTTTCAGTTAGCAGTTAGCAGAGCGCTATACTAAAATAGTTTTACTGCCTGTTCAGTGCAACCTACACAATGAATCGGTTGTCATTCTTACCCAAGCTTACCATAATTTACATTCTCTTCACACCTCAGTGCACAGGTGATACTTATACTCGTAACCATTGAATAGATCAGTTTTAAGCTCACCCCTGCGTGCCGGAGTCTGAGAAATGTGCTTACATGGGCACCAGTGTTTGCAAGAAAGCAGGCACGTACACAGGCACTAAGTCGACCACCAAATTAGGAGCTCCTTGCAAAAGTTGGAATAACCGTTATGGGTTCGGACAACACAGTTACTGCAGAGCAACTGACGATATGACCGGTCCGTGGTGTTACAGCGGCTCCAGCTTTCAATACTGCTTTGAGGCTTGCGATCACAGTACGTTTGCTTGCCATTGTCAACCAAAATCACACACCCACCTAGTTCTGCAATCAAATTTTTGTTGTCCTGTTGAGACTTAGTTTACTCTCTGTTTAAGGCAATGTTTGTTTTAATGAGGCCAAGAACTGTGCATATTATGGCACAGCGCTGTGCAAGAACAAGGCTGAATACAGTGGAGGAAAATCAACAACAAGGACTGGAAAACAGTGTACTGACAATAGTCGGTGTAAAAATTCACACGATGCACTAGCCCCTTGGTGTTACACCATGAGTCCTAAAGCATACAAAAGACCTGCTTGGGACTACTGTTATCAGTCCTGTTATAAACCAGAGAAAAGTACAACATTCATTCCAAATTTCCAGTCAATAGTGAAATCTGTTTAGTCTCTGCATGTGTGGTGGAGTCAAAACAGTGTGCGTTCGTAGGCAGTAAGGCATGCAGTAAGTTTTATTCATACTTGGGCACAAAATCCACAACTGTCAGTGGCAAAGTGTGCAAGTATTGGGAAGGGAGATATGGACTTCACGACCACAATTACTGCCAAACCACCAGTGATTACGACCGGCCTTGGTGCTACATTCACACTCAAACCGACCCTGGCTTTGAACCCTGCTTCCCATCGTGCAAAAAGATTATGGGTGGTGACGGAGGTAGGATTTTAATAGGAGTTGCCAAAAAATGGCTGCATGCGAAGCGACCAATCACGCTTAACCGAGATAACAATACTTTGGCTTTGGTTTAGGGAACTGTTGGGCTAAGGGTTTCTCTTCGTTGGCCGAATGTAATACTTTCTGTGAACAAGGAAAGTGCACTAGACACCTGGGAAAACTCGATCGGTCTGGGAGAGTTAGTTACAACGATTGTGTGCGGAAATGTAAAAGCGACAAATGCAAGGAGTGTAGTGGGTAAAATGCATATGATGTTTTGCTTTGATGTTGCAACTTCGCTTTCAACCAGGTTCAATGAAAGCAGACACTTTCAGGCATTTGTATGGACAGGAGCTGCAAGATTTGTTAGAAACCTGTGGCAAGTCAGTGCCCCTTCCCAGAGTAAGTGCATGCATACATATGTATAACCCTTTGCAAATGACCACCGCCAAATGGCGCAGTTGGCCAATCTATTAGTAAGCAAAACAAGCAGCTATTCTAAAAAGGGATGCAATCTCTTTGTGGTTTCTTACTTTTCCCGACAGATCCATTTAAAAACGCGCTATCTCTATACTAGAAGAATCAGATTGTTAAATGGGGAACAAAGCTGGATGGTGTTTGTATGAGAAAATGATCAACTTGGTAGCACTAGTGAGCAACGGGGAGCGGAATACCAAGATTTGGGAAAACCGGGATTACTGGGAAATACGGGGAATATCGGGAAGTCGATCAAAACGCATGCAACATGATAAAACATAAATGTTTTGAACATCCGGTTTACCTATTGATACCATTTCTACTCGGTTTTCTCAAGGATTTTCTGTCATAACGGACTAAACTACAGTACCATGTGAGATCCGATTAATCTTGAATAGGTTAGTGACTTAGTTTGGGAGGCACCAACCAGGCAAGGCAGCTCGATATTAATTGGACGAAAAGAGCAGTGTAAGAATTAGGATTCCGACAATATATGTTATACATAGATATTTTCGATATTTTTTGTGTGGAAAAGAAAGAAAAACAAAACTTACACCAAGTTTATTTCTCTGGAAAAGTAAAAAAAAAACAGTTTTTTCCTCAACAACTCAGGAACCGATGGTATAGTCGAAACCTAACAGTGGCATGATAGCTCTCAGAAACATCAATTTCTCGGCATTCTCAGCTTTCAGACAGCAACGCTTAGGTTCTTGAATGTCTGCGTCTGCAGCAACACTGAAGAGCTGCTCACTCTGCACACTTGAAGCAAGAGAGCAGAAGCAGACATGGGCTAGCACTTTGGCTGAGGGGTGGTAAATTTTCAATTTTCTTGCATAACTGGAAATATCGATATCGATATTGATCGATATTGAGCTGAAAATATCGATATCGATATCGAATATCGTCGAATTTTGATATTGTCAGACTCGGAAAACTAGTCAACCAGTCGTAACGCAAACTCAAAATTTGTTGTTTTGGATGTTCAGATGAGACGCTTGCAGTTGAAATGATTCAAAAATAACTTTCAGTCTATCAGTTTGCTGCACTAAAGCAAGACAATCTGAAAACAACCTATTGGAATTGCTGGACCGTTGTGAACCTATCGGAAAATCAGAAACTTGCCGATACGTTCAAAACCAAGTCATTTGCAAAAGGATACTGACCGTTTTTGAGTGAGACTGCTGCTGCAGATTCTGCTGTCCTTTCAGTTTAAAGTTAACCAAGGGAGACATGCTGACAAGGACAACTTTCCATGGCTTGGAGTTTTAAGTCTACCCTCTTCTCCTAGAAATCCACATGCTTTATGTAATGGTTTGTTATTAAATTACAGCCATTCACAAAATTTCTGCTCTATTTTCCCCGTTTACACTCTATTTTTTGTTTTCACTCTATTTAGTGTTGAATTATGTAGTGTAATTCGACGTTTCGGAAAATATCGCAATCATCTACAGTACAAACAAACCACGGCACGGAAAGCATACGATTTTCCATCAAGCACGGAATCTCACAAACCGACCAGTGCAAAGCCTTATGCAGGTCACGGAAATCGGCAGCCATACGACCATTTCGGCGGCCAGCAGCAATTAGGTCACGGAACGTCCTATCCTTAAGCACAACCAGCCCTCAAACTAATTTCTGTGTCTTACGGAAAATCGTTTGCTTTCCGTGGCTTGTCATGTAGCTTTTTGGAAGTTTTGCCTCTGATTTAACCTATAACAAGGCCAGCGGGCCCGCCTCAGATGAAGCTGAGGGGGTGGTAGGGGGTCCATTGGGAAGGGTGGGGGTTCGCCCAGGGACAGGTTCCAAGATTTTAAAAAGCTCCAAAACGCTTCAGAATGCGTTTTTAGCACGTTTTCAGTAACACCGTAAAAATCACAATGTTTACCTGCCTAACAGCTTTCATGAGCTAAGAAACAAACAAAAAGTACTGAAAAGGGGCTGGCAAAGACACAGTCTTAAATAAAAGCAGCGGAAATGCCAAATTCCGTTTCCGAAGGCTTTAAGCCGATTTTAAGCTAAAATTAGTCATTTCTGAGCCGGTTTTTTAGGATCTACTGTAGCCGCTAATAGTACGCACCTAATAGTTGTAAGATGGGACCGAAGTCCCTAAACTGGTTCGGGGGTGAGGTGGAGGTATGGCCTTTTTAACTAGAGAGTAACGCTAGTACTACTGTTGGCAAGAAGATGGACTTGAGCCTGAAATTTCCATGTTGGACTTGACTTGAACCTGAACCTATCTTCCACCCCCACACTTTCAAACAGTACCTACCTAGTACCATGTATGGTTTATATCTTACGTTCCAGGCTCCGCTGTGGTGATTTCAAAGCGACATGTTCTGTCTGCTGCCCACTGCCTAATTGACCAAGAGACAAAGGAGGAACGTGGAGACGTGTAAGATAGTTTGCATGTATTGCTTGTCTTTGTTTAACCCTTTGTAACACACCTGCTTCTACAGAAGGGGTCATGTTTTCGACGCGGCCGCAGATAATGTATCGGAATGGCCAAAATTTTCCCCCAATTGTTGGAAAATTTTCATATTTATACATAGGAAATCCTATGGATATTTTATTGGAAATCCGATAATGGACGGCGATACAAATTTTTGGGTGGTGTGTAACAAAAGGTTAAAGGTGGATTCAAACTCGTGTAGAAAAAGATCGCCAGGCGATTTTACTGTAGAAAAACTGTCGCTCCGTGTATGTAGATAAAAATTTTCTGCTCAAGTGTTATTTCAGCCTAATTAAACGAAAAATAAGCTAAAAAAACTTAATTCTGGCGAAAAATCGGACTTTTTGGCTTACCATGCTCTCAACCCCATCAGCCGCCGCTAAACCCTCCAGCCAGCTCCCTCAGAATTAGAAAATTTATCACCCATTTACCATACATGGGCCGGAAAAATCCGGAGGGGGGTAGGGGGGTTGGAGACCTCGGGGGGGGGGGGGTCCCCGAAAAAAGGCCAAAAAACGCCTATTTTTGCCTTTAAATAAGCGAAAATTTCCTCCCTCTGGGAGGGGGGTGGGTGGGGGAGGGGGGTATGGCCAGCCGAGGGGGAGGGGTATACCCCCTAACCCCCCGGCCCATGTATGCCCTTTACCGAAATGATAGCCCATGTCTGCCAACAGTAATATGGCAGGCAGTTCGTCAGAATTAGAGCCTCAATCCCAAGAGGCTTTCCTTCCAGTCAGTTTCTGCTTCCATCCACAGGAGACAATGCCTGTGAGACTGAACATATGCTATTACATAGCAAAACTGGCTCAAAAGTACCTAACCTACTATATCTTCTCTTAGCTTGGCGGATAAATTGGAGTAGTTTGTTTTGATGGAGATTAAGAGAAACAAGCGCAAAGACGAAAGGCGGTGGGTGGAAAATTATACTGTAAGTATGGCTTGTCATTGAGAGGTATAGATACTGAAAGCAGACACTCACGCAGCACTTGCATGCTGCCAAACGGTTTAGAAATAGCTAGGCTTGTGTAAGTAAATAAAGTATATTTTAAGTAAATTAAGTAAATTATTTTTGGTAAGTATAATTTACAAATTATGATTATAATTAACTTTGTCTGTTTTCGTAGAAATTTAATTTAATTATAATTTACTTACCAAATAATGTACTTGTATTATTAGTAAATTTCTAGAAAGTATAATTAAAATTATAATTATAATTTACTTAGCAACAGTAACACGTATGACAGAAATCTTGGACATCGGTCCACAATTTACCATGTTCTGCTCTTTACAGTGTATACCTGCTGAAAGGCAAATTTATATAAAATTTCACGGATTTTCCACTTTCAAAGCCCAAAAACTCAAATTTGGCCCCCTTTTTTTCCTCGATTTTTTGTGCGTTCTAAAGCGAATAGATAGCGCTACATTTCCATGAAATAAAATTATCGGACTGGGGGTTGTAGGGTCACGTGGACCCGACATGTGGACCCGGAACGGATTCGAAAAAAATTTTATCAGAAATCTGGTCAAGTAGACGTCGTTTGAAAGAAAACGCTCTTCTGATTTTAAATAGGCAATGCCCAAGTTTCTACGTTGATTCGTTCCCGAGCTATAAGCCGAAAGCTGAGGTCGGGTCGAAAAAGTAACCCCCTCAAAAAAGGCAGGGAAGGTGACAAAATGCCTTTTAGGTTAAATTATACAAAAATACAAAATTTTAGCCAAATCGGAGACAAAAAGTTGAACTTAGAAAAACCGGCTCTTAATATATTAGGTAGCCTAGCTAAATAACAAACGCTGCAGCAGATTTTGCCTTTTAAACTAAGACCATAAACTTATCCAAAGATTTAACTTTCACAACTTCACAATTGGCTGTTGATTCCAGAATTTGACGACCTTAAGAGTAAAAAAGGCTGAGTTGAGTTTAGAGGTTAGATCTGTTATAAGAAATAGGAATAACCAGCTTCCAATCATTTTCTCTGGTTCTGGTCATCTTTGAGACCTCTCAAAAAATCAGAAAATGCTATGTGTTACAATGAAGAGCCATAAAGTTTTATAAACCTAACCAAACACACACGGCTCTATTTTGCAGCACTTTCATCTTTGAATTTCTGCGCGTGAGTAATCTGGGAGCTGTGAAGCAGGGGTACAAGATGAAGCGATGGTATTATAATCAATATGACAAGTACAGTGAAGACACCAACGACTTTGTGATCATCGAGTTAGCCAAACAACTTCCTGATTATGCAACTCCGATCTGCCTGGCTAGCGGGAGAGATTTTGAGACAAACAACAGAAAAGCTAAACTCTTCTCCTATGGACCCACAGGTCGGGACCTTGCTTTTCTCTTTTCATTCAATCATCATCAGTCAGTAATGGTAATACAAAGCGGGTTAATTTTCTTGTCGGTCTGTCTTCTATTAGAATTTATTTTCTCAATATGTACTGTATGTTTGCAAATCGGTTTGCCAGTGGCCCAAACATATCTGTACAATTTTATCACTCTCTTTCCTGTAGCGCATGTGTGGTGCTGACACTAATTGATTTTTGTGCACTGTGCTGAATTTTCGACGCGCCGAGCAATTCTAGAGATAGGCGGAGGAATCGAGGTCTACAATTTGAATTATGGCACGATGATGATGCACAATTCGCAGAATTTTAAAGATTGTAAGCGCCGATCCTACCACTTCTGCCTGACAATGGATTCAACGCGGGCAATTGCCATCAAGGTGCCTTTATGAATAGCTGCAGCGTTTCTGAATCCTATCAAATTAAAATAAAATTTCAAAACTGAATTTAAATTTGACTAATCTCCATAAACAAAAATTAGCATGCTAATTGTAACGAATTTTAAATTTTACCAATACCCTATAGTACCACCACAGTCCGTGAACATTAGGTACCATATATGGAGCCACTAGCCTAGGTACCACTACCCAGACATGGGCAAAGGGGGGGCTGAGGTGGGGTTGCCCCCCCTCAGGCTCTGACCTACCCTCCCCTCAGCCGGCCGCTACCCCCCTCAGGAATTTTTTGGAAGAATTTTGTATAGAAAATAATGATTAAAATATGCCTGGATTAGGTGTAATGAGTCAGAATAGCTTATTTTAACTTATTTTGATGAAAATAAGCCAAAAAACCTTGATTTTAGCATGGCATGGCACCCATACCGTGTACCGTATACCCATACCGTTAAGTGCCTGACAGGACAAACTGCTAAACAAAAGATCTGCTTTTGAGGGTGACAGCGGTGGTGGGTGGGCGGTACAAGGCAAAGACGAGAGCGGGCAAACGAGATGGGCACTGGTTGGCATTCAGAGTCTCAGTTACTACCCAGACACAGCCGAAATTTCCGTTGCCGTATCCATCCCTCACAACTTGCAGTATATTTGTGATACAACTGGTGTCTGTATCTGAATGTCTCCATTGCAAGAAGTGGAATCGAGAGATAATGTAAACTCCTTTTACAACAACTAAGTGAGAAAGCTCTACTAAATGTAACCAAAATCGATTAGTCCTATTTTGAATGTACTAACTGGACTAAAAATGACAGACTCCAAAAGAACAGTAATCTGGGTTATTACAGTTGTCTCTGCTGTTGCAACAGCACCAGATAGCCCCTTCAAAATATGAGCATTCGCCCATGATAGACTTAGGATTAGCACACTTTCCACGATAGTCACATCCAGCAGTTAGCAACCGGTTCTCAGATGGAGGAAAGCGGATATAACAGTGCCTATTAAAGGGCACAGCGCACCGCTGAACCTTAGTATCCAGACTGTCGTCATAGTACAACCACAAATAACAGCTGGCCACAAGTGGTCCTTTTGGCTTCAGATCTTCAGTGTTGCAATTCTCCACGGTTGAACAGCAGCAGTGGGTCAATTGACTCTTCTTATCTTTGGCACACTCTCCATTGCCAATCTCCTTGCACACACTGCCACCTTCATCACAGCCAGCATATTCTAATAGCTGACTTCCTTTGAAGCCAGCATGTTCTAACTGACTTCTACTGAAGCTGTTATAACAATAGCTTGCAGACTCACACATTTTTGACTGGTTAAACCTATTGTGACAGTGGCTCAGTGCAGGCAGCAGGTCTTTTGAGTTGCAGTTGTCATAGCCATCGCAGGTGCAAATAGTGTCATGCTTGTCTAGCTTTCCACACTGCTGTTCCTCAGTCCAGCCACAGAGGTCTTCACCACCGCAGCCAGCTCTCACCAACTCTGTATTTGTGAAGATCTTGTAGCAGCATTTGTTTGTCGGGTGCTCGCACTGCTCCACCTCTCCAACAACGGGAAACTGGTAGCAGGTGCGCCACTGTGGAGACACATGACAGTTGTCCTTGTCACAGCAGCAGACAGTGGTTTTCCTCGCACTGTCGTAGACGCACGCTTGCCAACGGTAGTACTGGCAGTAACCAGTTTGCCTGTAATAGCAGGAAGCAAACTGCACCTGTTTCTTGCTGTTCAAACTCATTATACACCAGGTCTGACCGCTGCCGAGTGGTGGGTCACAGTTGACGGTTGAGCCTAGTTTAACTCCTGGACACTGAGTCACTTGAGCCGGCTTCAGTTTGGTTGGGTGGTTGCATATTTCTCCAGAGTGTGAGGCGGCACAGCAACAAATCAAACGGTCCTTTACCTTATGGCAGGTCAGATCAGCGATATGCTTGTTGGTGCATGGATAGTTTTCATGCTGCTCACAGCCTGAATCGACCAAGGTGCCATCAAGGGCGAAGCGGTTGAAACAAAAAGTGTTGTAGTAGATACACTCTTCTGTGCTACCGGGAGCCTCTTTGTTGTAGCAGACGTCAGCAGTCGGTTTTAAATGTCTATTGCAGAGGTTTTCTTTAGTGTTGTCACAGCAACAGGTCCAGCCTCGGATTTTGTGATCAGGATTCCTCATGCAGTTGGATACGCCATGTTGGATGACTTTGGGACATACACTTGCATTGCTGAGACAGCGGGACCACCGAAGTTTCATGTGCACATCGTAGACGTTTTGACAGAAGATTTCATCTCTTCTACAGGTTATATCCATCATTCCGTCAGAACATTTGCGTAGAGAAGCAGCGTTGCACAAAATAGAGCAGAACAGAATTGTTGAGACGCAGCGCATAAGACCCATACTGATGAGACGCTCGGAACAAAAGAGCGGTTTCTACCCTTTTAGGCAGTATAGGACAAGCGTTGCACAGACTTTTCCGGCTTAGTCAAATTGTTTTTTTAGTCAGACTTGTCTCCCTATTGTACTACGTATTTATCATTGCACTATTGAAATTGTGCTATGCATGACTGTCTGTCTGCCATTCGTTCTTTCCGTTTTGTTATTACACAACCATTGCTATACTGTCTAAACTACAGGGTGCACCATCATACACTACTAAGTGCCCCAGATTTGATTGTTAGTTACGCGCGACTATGTGAACAGAATTCAATCATATTTCACAGAAATATAGTGCCAGGGTAACTTAGATGCTTGCCAATTTTGGGCAATATCCATGAAAAGACGTAGCGCTTATTCAACAAAACGGTAAATCAGCGATTTTTTAAAGTGGCCTGCCGTTCAGTTTGACCTCTTCAGAACAGAGGATTTGTGCTGAAACTGGTCGTTCCCATTCGTTCCAAACCCCATTCAGTATATCAGTCAGGCACTTAACGCCGTTTATGGTACCAACACCATATAAAGTGCCGGTACCATCTATGGTACTACCACAGGCTCCGAAGGTGGGGGTGCCATATATGATACCAATACCCTAGGTACCGGCACCGTATATAGTACCGGCACCTTACTTGGTGTCGATGCCATAAACGGCGTTAAGTGCCTGACTGTATATGTACAATCACAACAGGACCAGAACTCTGTAGCAACAACTTTGCATTGCACAGCACCCTGCCAGCAGGAGTCATGAAAATTTCCTTTATTTCCATTGCAATTCACAAATAACAGAGTTGTGTAACCAAATCATGGTCATTTGATTTGCTTGTTGGTGGCTTCCAAGTAGACCGCCGAGAACGCAGCGCGATGCAATATCAGAGCTTCTGAACTGGGACGATTGCAATCCTGACCGCAGGGAACAATCAACCATTCGCCCACTTCATACTCGAACACCTCAACCGAAGCCAACGGCTGCCTTTCCTCATTCAGCCCTCCAAACACCCACAGCTTTTCCTCAAATTGCAGCATGAATGCACTGCTAAAATTGATCTAAAACCTTCTAACGAAAAAATCTTGTATATATTACCTTCTGGCGATGTTGAGACGAGCCATAGGTTTCCAAGCTCCATCATGCCAGGGGAATTCATCACAGACAGACAGCACAGAGCCATTGGCTGTCTCTCCACCACACACAAACATGTGAGATTGGAGAGTTGCTGAGGCTGCGTGCTTGCGCGTGTGAGGCAAACCCCCGTTCATTGGCTGCCATGTCGCACCATTGAAATGCTCAAACACCCATGTCAAGTATAACTGACTGCGCCAGGCTGAAATTGTAGACTAAATTCACAACCCTATCGAGACTTTGGGTAGTTGGCTCAGTGGTTAGCTCGCTCCCTTGAGTCATGGCGGCTCCAGCATCCCCAGTGATTGTTTGTGAGTTCGAAACCTGTTGAGGAAGTAGTGGACACGAAGCCCAACTGAGGCCGTCGAAAATCAGCTATGACAAGTAGGCAAATGAGAACCAAACCTTAGCTGTCTTGCACACACTGACAACAGAGGCTAGAGTTGTTGTTAAGAAGGCTGCCGGACCTTCTGTCTCTTCCTGCTCTATAGCAGTTGCCTACTCCTAGTCCGAAAGAACAAAAAGTAACAACAACAACAACATATTGTAAGTGTAAAATTGTGCTGCAACAGTTTCAGTTATTCCTATGAAGGCAAAAGCTCAAAAGAGTCTCATACGTCCATCAACTGTGCTGTTGTGAAACGGAGGGGCAGTGTCAGAACCCAATCCTGCTGCTGCGAACAGGTGGAACCCTTCAGTTGAGAAGATGGAGCCAGCGATTCTGTTTGAAAACATCCGAGCTGGGTGCATCTGCCATTTGTTTGAGTTTTCCTCCAGAAACTGACATGTGTTTACTGGCTCGCCATCAATCAGACCTCCACACACAAACAACTGCTTCACTTCCACTGGGTTGTACTTGAGCTCACCCGACCTGTTGAACCACCCCCTCACACCACCTAAAATTCAGCAACACAACACTGCTGCCATACCAGAATGTTACTAGTGCTAAATCAATGCACTAAAATAAAAACTAAGTTTAGTACCATACCAACATACCATATCAAATTCAAAATGAGCAGGTTTAGACAGCGGCATAGCCAGGATTTTGCAAAGTGGGGTTTAAAATTTTTAAGTTGCCTGGTTCTGGTTGGGCCGCTGCCCAACAAGTGCGAGAAAATTTCGCAAAATTAGCCTTCAAAAACGTGTTTATAAAGCATTCTGAGCTTAAAATTGACAGAAATTACAAGATTTAGTAGCTTAAAGTCACCTGGTTGGGCTTGGGTAAGGTACCATGAACACTGCCAAGGTTTGCAGCCCTTAAGCTTCTCAAAGCTGCTCTTACAACCCTAGCAAATCTGTCCAGCCAAGAGAAAAGTGCCATACCCATAGCCATGACACGCTTGTCTAGCATTTTCGGTCCAGGACTAATAAACTCTGTGAGTGGGTCGAATATTTCGGTCAAATCGAGAGCCTCGCCATTTATATCCATCCCTCCAGCGATGACTACCTTGCCATTGAGCATACCACTGATTGGATGCGACCTCCAAGTCAATAGCGAGCCAGCCAGCAATCGATTTTTCGATGGATCGTGAGGGTAGAAGTATTCCAAGTTGCCATCAGCACCATCACCTCCAATCAACAGCACTCTGGCTGGTTCATTCAGCCTTGGTGCTGGAGGAGCCGGAATGACTTGGTCAGACGGTGGTTCGTTTTGGATGGCATCTTGACGGCTCCAATCTGTTGAGTTGTCTGGATCACCTAATTGGTTCCGTTTAACTATATATGCTCTGTATTGCAGATATAGAAGTTCAGAGAACCTAAAAGCTAAATTTACCGCCGGCTATTTGAGTGGTAGTGGCAACTTTTGATGCAGTTGATGTCTCTATGGGATCTGCAGGCCGCTGGTCTATGTAACTGGCCAGAAGCACAGCGGCGACCAGAAAAAAGCCTACTCCAAAAGTTGTGGGCACCCAGAATTTCCAACTTTGCAGTAACTTAGCCATAATAGCTTTATAGTCACATTTGAGCTCTCATTAACTACCGACAGATAAGCTACCCTAGAGATAATGGCTTTTAATCAGATTCAGTTTGGAATATTCACCTGCAATTAATCATTGGAGTTCATTAGAAATAGGTCGAAATTTACTAGGCACCATACATGTGACAGGTCATCCGCTGAAGGGGCAGGGGCGTTCGGGGGTCTAGCGCCGGCCGGGTGCGTCAGAGCCCAAATTTTGGGAGGCCGCTTGGGCACAAAAACGTTCAAAAATCTAAAAAAATCGCAATTTTTCGGCTAGAAATCGTCAAAAATCGCTAATTTGGGCAGAAATACAGCTAAAAAGTGCTGTTTTGCAGACGATTTTGGTAATTTTTGTGACCAAAATTGTAAAAAATCGCAAAAATTTTCTCAAAAAATTACTTGCCAGAAAATCAGAGGAGGGGTAGAGATGGCAAATATTACGATTTTCAAATATATATGCATATGTATATGTATATATACAAAGTAGGTGCAAATGTACATGACTATTTATGTATACATATGCAAAGAAAAATAGAATTACTGCATATTCTTTTGCATAGTTGTATATTTTCAATAAACTGCAGAATTTTGCAAAAAAAAAAACAAATTTTTAGTCAGAATTCGCTTGTAATGAGTTCAAACTACTTTAGGTGGGGGCAGACCCCCAGACCCCCTGTTACATGTATGCAAAACACTACCACTAGCCACATACATTGCAAACAGTTCCTTGTTTGTGTCACGCTCTGTTCGCCCTGTTGACTAAAATGCAATCACTGATTCAGGGATGTGAGGTGTGTTTTTTCCGGTGTTTTTTCCGTTTTTTTTCCTAAGTATCAGAAAAAAACATAAATCGCGGAAAAAACTCAAGCTAAAAATAGCTAATTTATGTCATTTTTCTGTTAAAAAATGGACTTTTGCGATGTATAATAGGCCATACTGACTCAAAACTGTTAGAAAAACTTTTTTTATTATAAACATTTATTATAAACAACAGAAAATACCAAATTTGGCATGATAAAACAAAAATGCAAACTGCTGTAAGAAAATTTGCATATAGCATTATTGATTGAATCTGTCAGGCACTGTTTCATGCCCGTTTCTTGATTTATATCTATGCAACACGAGTATGTCTGGTCTGAAAAGACTGAGGAAGGGGCTAGAAAGCGTTAGAATAAGAAAACCAGGCTAGAGATACCGAGTTCGACTTGTTCGATTTCATTTATACGGGGCATCGAAATGGACCCTCGGGTCTGATCGTAGGGTCGTATGGTCGACCCCCCGTCACATCGAATCGAATCGAATCGATACCGAGAACTTGAACTGGAGTTATTTCCGCGATTTCGGAAAAAAAACGAAAAAAAAACTGGAAAAAAAACAGGCCGAGGTTTTTTTCGGAAAAATATCCATGCCTGCACTGATTTCAGCTGAATTTGCAAGATGAAAGAGCCAAATCGAATCAGAGACAGATGGACTCTTAACATTTTCCATGGTCTTTTGGTTACGGCTTCTTTTTTATTCTGTTAGTGCCAGCTATTGTGCGAGCTAACACACTAAATAGATACCGAGTCTGTGTGTATGTTATCACTTGAAGTCTGACAAACGCTACGTTGGACCTTATGTGTATGACTAGGCAATTCGCACTACAGTAGACTAGACGAGAAGCCGTTCTTCTGATTCCCAAGTCCAAAATTAATTAAGGAACTTCTAGCAGATCGTTAACTACTATTGCACCTGCAGTGGATGTAACCTTTAAGCTGAGAATTCAATCTTAAGACGGAAACGGCATTTGCAAAGCTTGCTATAGCTATACATGCAGTGCTTACCTACAATGCCAGAATTCTGCCCTAGCATACCGCATAGAGATAGGACAGCCATGCAGCTAAATTTTGGCCAACCACACTCATTTGTAGTTTATTAATAACAAAAACTTGCTTTTCGTTTTACCAAAGACAGAACAAGGCTGTACATAATGAAGTGCTCTTGTATGATATTTTCGGCCCTGTCTTTCGCCGGCAAAGTTGGTGTAGTGGCTTAGGCCACACAGCCACTGTGCGCGAGCTCGTGCGCTCATCCACTTGAAGCGGCAAGTTTTTTGTGGCAAAGAGTTGGTTCTGAGCACAAAGCCCAACCAAGGCCACCGAAAGCTGATGACACGAAGTAGGCAAATCTTGCCGAGTGGATCTGCCGTTGCACCTGGAAGCCATACAGTGAGGAAAACATGCTTGGGGAGAAGGGTGTTGATAGGAGACCATCTTGGCTCACTTGAAGTGGTAAACCAGGCTCAAGCTCAAACAAGGTGCTCACCTAATCGGGACAACCATCGGGCAGCCCTCTTAGTGGGCCAACTTCGCACTGGTTCTGATCCAAGCGTGCTGGCAGCTAGTGGCTGGGCAGTGAAAGGGCGATATACCATACACTCGGCTTGTGTATGTGGTTGCAAAATGGGCCTGTTTGCAGGACTTCAGTCCCTTTGTCACATGGAGTGCTTCTTCATCTTATTCTCTCTATGTATAATTGTTTGTGGTATACCTCAACGTCCGTCTATATCGATTACCCTTTCTGCTGCTTGGAATGATTAAACAGCAGGTGTTATTACGTCAAATTCAAATTGTAAACGCTTTTCCTTACACCGAGATTTACAAGAGCACAACAGTTCCTCTATGCAACAATATTCTGGGTACATAACAACCTTTAGACAACGGTAGTTTAATAAGCATTCTGCTGATGAAGGGGACCCCCTACCCGGTAATTTTCTGTGCCGCAAAGCCACTGTATGTGTGCTCGTGCGCTCATGCACTCGGCAAAGAACAAAGCCCAACCCAGGCCACCGAAAAGCTGGTGACAGTGAGTAGGTACGTAAATGGGAACAGACTGGAGCTGCCCTTGCACCTAAAGGTACAATAGAAGCCACATGTGTTGGGACAAATTGGAACAGAGACAGCTACCACTGAGACCCGGTCAAACTGACGAGCAAACGAAGGGACGAAGAAAGAGCAGGATTGTGAGTGTGCGTGATGGGCCTGCGGTGTGGCCTAAGGCAGGGGCTATATGGCCCCACCCATACAATCCATCCATCCAATGAACAATTTCCAAAAAAAATCATTTTTTCCGATAAAAAGACTGATGTAGTTTCAGTTAATTCTGTAGTTCAGTAGTTTGTTAGTTTACAAGAGTACCAATTTTGGCCGTTTTCTTCTGCAGGGACAATTAACCCTTTACCAATGATCAACGCCATATGGCGTAGTTGGTCAACCTATTCGAAGCTGTGGGAGTTGAAATGATTCAAAAAATAACTTTCAGTCCATTAGTTTACTCCACAAAATCAAGATAATCTGAAAACAACCCATCGGAAAGCTGCACCAAACATATCGGAAAGCCAGAAACTATCCGATACGTCCAAAACTCGGTCATTTGCAAAAGGTTAAGCTGCTAAATAGCGTTTAAGAGCCAAAAACAAGCAAAAATGACAAAAGGGCGTCTAAAGCACCGATTGTCTTATAGTTAACATTAACAGCAGCAGAAACGCTTCGGTTATCAAAGGCCATATGTTATTTGTTTTTATTAGTTGTTTGTAAGTGGATTTATTGGATGGTTGGCATAGCTGCATTGTATAGCATGATTTTGTAAATATAGTCGCAGATCGATTGAACTTCCAACTTAAAGGTAACATTCACTGCAGGTGCAATTTAGATTAGAAGTACAATCCGCTAGCAGGTCTCTTAATTAATTTTGAGGACGGCGATCACAAGACAAGGACTGCCATTCATCTACAGTAGTGCCCTACCAATGCCATTTGTGTAGCGCAAGTATCCTTTACTGCAGAGGAAATGAATGTACCAATATGATGTTCATAGTCTTTGTCAACTAGGTAAGGGAGCGTGTCAAAATTGGATGCACGTTTCCGACACAGGAAGTGCAAGAATCGGGCCCGGAAAAGGGTAGCCTAATTACCTAAAGTATATTTGGTAATACTACTGTAGGTATACCTAGTACCCTAATTACTTAAAGTCTGATCAAATACGGTCGGGGTGTAAGTAGAGCATTGAATAATGGGCTAGGGGACAGTGTGGTGCATTTTGAAAATTTAAAACTAGGTAAAGTAATACTAGGTAAAGTTGTCACGTAAAAAACTAGGTAAAATAATACTAGGTAAAGTTCCCAGCTAAGAAACTAGGTAAAGTAATACTAGGTAAAGCCCAGAAAAACTAGGTAATACTGGGTAAACCTAAAACGCTCGAAATCAAGTCAAAATATTATTTTTGATTCAATAGAACAATGATGAAGTTAGTGGAATAAAAATTTTGCAAAATTTGACACATTTCAAGTAAATGTTTGTATTTTATTGATCAAATAAGTACTGTTATTTTACTATAGTATAGTAAAACAAAAATTAGTAATACTAGTGGTATTTTACTAGTAGTAAAATAATAGTAAAAAGTAAAATTAAGAGCCAATAGTAAAGTAAAAATTAAATTAAATTAACAAAGACCGTCAATAGTAAAATGGAAATTTTACTACTATTTTACTAGTTTTTGGTGAATTCCAGCTAAATTCTTGATCAATTTTGCAATAAAAGATGTGTGGGCGCACTGTTGTCAGTCGAATTTCACACGTTTTTGTGTCTACAGTTCTGGAGAACTTCGTATCATGATCAAATTTAGCAAATATTTGGACGCATCAATTATTCACAATATCTTGACATCATTGATTCAAAATTCCACGTTAGTCTAGTAAAATAGTAGTAAAATTAGTAGAAATATTAGTAAAACAAAAATTAGTAAAATCGGAGCTGCCTGGTAGTAAAGCAAAAATAAAAATTAAATTGACAGGCTACATTTGTAGTAAATTTAGTAAATAGTAAAATAGAAATCCACTAGTAAAATAACAGTACAAATAAGTCAGAAATTCATTCTCTGGGCCATTGTAATTGTGGGAAAGCCGGAAATTTGAAGGTTTGCTAACTGAAAAAGCCATGTAAAACTGAAAAAGTCAAACTAGGTAAACTTGTTTTACCTAGAAGTACCTAGTTATGTGGATTTAAAACTAGGTAAAGTAAAACTAGGTAAAATAGAGTAACCAGCAACTAGGTAAAGTAAATCTAGGTACTTTTCCTGAATAATAACTAGGTAATACTAGGTATACCTAGTTACCTAGTTACTACTGTTGGCAAGTCCGACTTGAACCTCGACTTATTAATAGGTTTTTAACCTGAAATCTGTGGACTTGAACCTGAACCTGAACCTATTTTATTTTAGCCGGACTTGAACCTGTTTCGTTTTACTGGACTCACTCAATAGGTTCAATATTTGAGTGAAAATTAAGGCAAAATTTGTCAAATTTGCGGTTGGATTGCACAACAGTTTCATGGTTTCTTGTTTTTACATCTATTTTTCAAACTGAATATGCGAGAAAACGAAACTACTGCCCCATAAAATGTGGTTTTCGTCTTTCATTACTAGTAGACAGGCTTATATAGCTCAGAAAACTTGCCAGTAGTACAAAATTTGAACAATTCTTGAAATTATCAGTGGACTTGAACCTGAACCTATTGTCCAGGTTTTTTAGATGATGGACTTGAACCTGGACTTGAACCTGAAATTTCGATGTGGGACTTGACTTGAACCTGAACTTATTTTTATAACCCCGGACTTTCCAACAGTACTAGTTACCTAGATAAAAAGTGCACCACACTGCTAGGGGAATGCAGTTGTTATAGGGAGCTCAGCCAAAAAGACACCAAATATATAAAATCGGCGCCCATGACGCCCACTGCGCTCTAAACTATTGAAAATTATGTTCTATTGAATAATAGAAGACTAATTGATGCTCTATAGAACAATAGGGGACTAATCAACGTTCTACTGCCTAAGCAGAAGCCCAAGGCACTAAGCCTAAACCCTATACTGTTATCTAACCCTGTCCCCGGGTGTTTTGCACTCTGGAGCATTGCCTGCACTGATGCCTGTCCACAGGGTATTTTAATCCCTGAATCCATTTTTATTTGAAAAACATCAGTAAACACAACAGAAAGTACCGCACTTTTTTGCGAAAACCCTCCATTTTAGCTTTCAAACTCACTTTTCGCAGTTGGATGTGCCCTGCGATTTCGCTCATTTCTTCAATGTTGTAGGAAATAAGCAGCGCCATATTTTCCTATACTCCAGTAGATTGTGCGATCATTTGTTTTGATGAAACAGTGCAGACTGCAAATTGGAAGGATTAGTTTCAGAAATTCTGGTAATGTGCATAATTTAATAGAGTGTGTGGTGCTGCCACCAAGAATAAAGTTATTCCCGAAACCGAAAAGTATATATTTTTCTAACTCTGCAACAGGGTCATGGATGCTGAGCATTGCAGGTTATGTTTCACTTCAAGATATGCTTGCATGTAAAGTCTCAGCTAAATCGGAGGCTATCGCCCAAACTTGTACCACTCTAAGGTGCCATTAACTTAATTTCCCTAGAAGACACCACACCACACTAATTCTGCCGACCTGTCACTTTGAGTTAGGGGCCGCACAAAATGACGTCATCGATTTGTGACCATTTTTCGAGCCACCTCCCCTTGTCATCCGTTATCATAATTTTCCAACCACCCCCCTCTAAAAGCGAAAATATGACGTCACTTTTTGCAATGTACATGTACTGTATTGCAAACAGTAAAGTATCCAAGTTAGGTAAGTGTAGTGTAGGTGGATATGCCATTTTTGTGAAGGTAGAAAGAAAAAACCTGTGAAAAATAAGAGAAACGAAAAAATTCTTTACGAAAGGAGTCTGAATTAGTGCCCTGCACGGTCTGTCTCTTTTCACGGCCTGTAATATCAAATTTAGAGTCTGCCTGGATGGCATTTTGCGCCTGACGGCCCGGCCCATTCCAGGAAAGCTGAAATCGCCGTAAAATCTTGCAAAATCACTTGTGAGAGAACTATGTATGTACACCCAAAAGAAACCATTTCTAATGACGCAACAAACCTAAACAAAAACAAATTTAAAGAAAAGCCCGTTTGGCTAAACTGCAACCTAGATTTTAAAAAATAACTCACTCTATCCTGTGCACGCTCCCTAAAACCGGAACAACCCAGCCAAAACCCTCTGCCGGGCGACCTGTGCGGGGCTTTAGATGACCAGAATGCCTTTAAATGCGTTTTTGAAGGTTAATTTTTCAAAATTACCCAGTGTGACTAAAGTGACGTCATCACTGGCCGAACCACTCTCCCCCTTTTCATCATTTGCCTATAACCGATGAGATGACGTAATCTTTGCATAGCCCCTTAAAGAGAACTGGGAAGTGAGACAGTTCATATCAACTTACACTGAGAAATCAGTGACTGCATTTTAGTCAACAGCGTGAACACAAACATGGAACTGTGAGCAAAAATGTGGCTAGTGGTGGTCTTTAGTATTCTCATCTGCACATCACTGAGACCATGCATTGTGCACGGGGACCTGCTACCACCACTGCCACCTGACATCACCATCCAACAGAGACAAGCCAAGTAAGGCAACGGCTCATTGGCCTATCAATCAAATTTCTGAGGGATCCCAGAGATTTCCGCTTATCCACCTTAGTTAGAAGACCACGGTCCCTTAGCAGGTGGTCAGAAAACTAGGTTCACCCATTCTCCAACTAAAAGACCATGCTCTTAGTTAAATTGGCCAATTGTAACACAAGTAAATATTTTTAAAGTGAACAAAATCTGCCTATTGGTAGAACACATGGACAAAAGTACATACGAATGTAAAACATGATGTTCTGGTCTCTGTTTCTGCCATATGTACTTCAACCCCACAACATCTCTAAAATTTCAAACAAATTTTTTAAGTAAAGCGAAAAATGGCCAGCCAAGTCTGGAACAACCATCTAAGTGAGGAACAAAACAATTCAAGTTTTGGACAAAAATTCGTTTTTTTGCAGTGAAGTCATATTTTCCAGTTATAAGACCATGGTTTTCAAAAGGGCGCCAAAAAGTGGCCCCAAATTTGGGCATTTTCCGTTTATAAGACCTGCTTCCCATAGTGAACAGGTTGTGTGTACTAATGTGCTAATCAATTTCAGGTTAGCAGGTCGTTGCCAGACATACACTTGTCTGCAAGGCCTGCTGGCAGTGGTCAACCACTCTAGTCAGCTGCAACAATGTACCGGGCTGCCTGCTCCAGTCTATCAACTGACTGAAGCTATGTACAATGCATACCAAGCATACGCAGACAACATGATCGTCTATCTAAAAACCTACCTTTGCTCGGAGGGATGCAACGCATTGGGCCTGTTTGCAGTGTTCTATCGCGCGAGACTAAATGACAAAAATATGGCCACTTGTAGAATCTATAACTACTGGTGTGACACAGGGCAAACGGCCTTTTCCTGCCGGGTAGAGGGCATCAAATTTTTTACCCATTTCGGTTATATGCTTCTTGGATTTCCTATCCTGTTTTTTTTCAACTATGTCAACCAGGCCACTTAAGAGGGAAATGAATAAAAACCACGTCTCTACAGCAATTTATCTACATAGGGTCGAGGTGTATCTGGATACGGCTATGGTAGCTATGCAGCTACTGAACTATGAATGGTACATATTCGTTTATTTGGATATCTGGTTAACCCAGTGTGCTATGAACGAGTACATAGCCTTTAAAGGCACCATGATAACGGTGGGCAATGCAGTTTATCTTGCAAACCAGCTGATTCTGATTGCTATACTGGCTGACAGACTTGACAGTCACGTGAGAAGGATAGAATACTTCAGTCGAAACGGGCAGAAGCACAAAAAAATTGCCAAAAAACTGACCAGATATGTCTACTTGGTCAGCTTCTGCTGCTATCTGCCAAGTTTCCTGTTCAACCTAGTGCGTCCAATTCTGATGCACTGGGGAAGTACAACTGAGGCCTGGAAGGGAGTGCATAAGAAAGGAGACATAGTGTGTGCTGTCTGGCACAATGTTCTCGTTACTGCTGCAGTCGTGGCACAGATAGTCCTGAGCATAGCGCTGGCTACAAAGTTCAAAGATTCGCAGCAAAAGGCAGTTCAGTCAGGAAGCCAGAGCCTGGCTAACTTTAGGAAAAAGCACAAAAACATGCTCTTGCTGCTGTACGGAACTGTAGCACTGAACATAGTTGCAGTCTCAGTGACTGGACTGTTTGAGACTCTCAAGAACCAATCTGTTCACTTGGCAATAGATTTCGACAATATCCGACATGGTATTAATCATGTGCTTGAGATAGTCAGCATGCTGTTGACGTTTCTGAATGGTTCTGGGGCGGTGGTCATTCATGTCTGTTTGATGCGCACCTACCGACAGGCGTTTAAACAGACCGAAGTGGGGAAATTCTTCTTTAGGAATGGGTGACTGGAATACTGTAAACTGTTACGGCCACTATCTGTTCTGTTGGCCGAACTTCTCTTGCTGTCACAATAATTCTGGTTTCATCTGTTTCTGTCAAGGGTTTGTTTGTCTTTGTTGTGTAGTCTGGTTAGGTGGAGAATTTGTTATTCGTTTTACCAAAGACAGAACAAGGCTGTCTTGCTGCTAGTATCCATAATGAAGTGCTCTTGTAAGATTTTTCTGGCCCTATCTTTTGCATGCACAGTTGGTGTAGTGGTTTAGGCTGCACAGCCACCGTACGCGTGTTCATGCACTCAGCCACTCAGTAGGACTTGCTGTTGCGCCTGGAAGCCATACAGTGGGGGAAAACGTGCTTGGAGCAGGATGCTGGCAGACCATCTTGGCTCACTACAAGTGGTCAAGCAGGCTCAGGGTCAAACAAGGTGCTCACCTAATCGGGAGAGCCATCGGGCAGCACTCTTAGTGGACCAACCTCCCACTAGTGGAGCCAATTGGACGATGCATTCTGATTCAGGCGTGGCGCGCTTGAAGCTAGTGGCTAGGCAGAGAAAGGGCTCAGCATTCGTTCGGGGTTGTGAAATGGGTCGCTTAGGCCTAATCATAGGACTTCGGTCTCCCTGGCACATCGTGTCATATCCCTGTGTGTCACAGATGAACTGTTGGAATGGTGTATTGGATGGAGTATGTGTCTTATTCCAGCTTTGCCAGTACGTACGTTTGGTGATGGTGGCCCATGTTTGTACGTTCTCTATGTGCTTCTTCATCATATTCTCTATATATTTGTTTGCGATATACCTCAATGTCAGTCTGTTACTGATTACTTTCTGCTACTTGGAATGATTTAAGATGCATTTTGCGAGAAAGTCAGCTTTGAGGGGGCAAGCAGGGCCATCTCACGGATCTGGCTGATATTTATATCTATTAAAATAGAGCACAGTCGAAGACCAACGGTGCATGCCCGGCCACCAGCAACCCCCTGGAACCGGAGCTACACCCCTCAAAGTTGGGTCGCCAGCAATTTTCGGGCTCATTTTAATAGCTCTGACCCCCTCCATTCAAACGATCACCCTTCATTCGTTTCTTAAGCTAGGATCCCGACTCGCATATGGTTTTGTAGCTGGTCCAATGGCCTTTCATTTTCTGGTACTCCCGTTTCCAGATCGTAGCTGGTTACCGACATATTCGCCGAAAACTGCGAAATTTCCACAAAATGCCACTCCGTTTTTTTTTTCGAAAAATCTTTATAACTTTTTGTGCAAAGGCCCTGCCAAGCTAATGTTTTAACAAAAGTTAGGCATGAGTTGGCCAAACAAAATGAGCGCCCCAAAGTGTGCGGTTAGGGGGGGGAGGGGGGGGTGTTTTGGCCTCTCAAAGGTGTTCGAATAAAATTTTTTTCTGCAAAGCTTAGTTGTTAGCATACTATTATATGCAGTTTTGTGTGCTGAGTTCGAAAATGCATTCAGTTTAGCTAGATTCGCTCTGGATCGGGAGAAATTGGCGTCCAAATTTGAGACCAACCCTTTTTCTTGACTGGCACTACTCGCTAGTATGACCATTAACCGCGGTGCAATGCAGTTTTTCTTATGTAGTTTTTGCTGCTGATTCCGAAAATAACTTTATTTTTGCTCTACGTTGCCGACTTTTGAAGATATCGGCATTTTTATGATTTGGGAAGAAAACGGCTGCACTTGCTATAACATGCTCGTTTGAAAGGTGACTCAATTCAGTCGCATCTAGGGTACAGAGCCATAAAAATTTATATCACCTAATGCAGTTTTTCCCGCTGATTACGAAAATGACATCTGTTTTTCAATCTGACTGCTCCTGAGCTACTTATGTAACTTTTATACCCTGGTACTCAGACCATAAGTTATCTGTCAAATCTGGACGTAATATGGTATCTATCTGGTGCAATTTTCTCCGCTGATTCAGAATATCATCATATTTTTGCGCTACGGCCACCCTGTCGCAAGTTATGGACCTCCAAAGTTTCATTAAGAAACATGCCGTGAGAAGCTGTAATCCTAAAATAAATGTTCAGCATTCATGCATTTCTGAAGGGAAACTTTTGTCAGTCAATAGTGTACCCGACCTATTTTGACCTGCTGAGTTCAAAAATGACCTTTGTTTTTCTCTACTGCTGTTCAATTTTGAGATATTACTGATCAAACAAAATTTGCATTAATATTCATATATCTCCAAAACGAATAACTGTAGGTTAAAACAAACGTCGTTTTTGAACTCAGCGGGTCAAAATAGGTCGGGTACACTATTGACTGACAAAAGTTTCCCTTCAGAAATGCATGAATGCTGAACATTTATTTTAGGATTACAGCTTCTCACGGCATGTTTCTTAATGAAACTTTGGAGGTCCATAACTTGCGACAGGGTGGCCGTAGCGCAAAAATATGATGATATTCTGAATCAGCGGAGAAAATTGCACCAGATAGATACCATATTACGTCCAGATTTGACAGATAACTTATGGTCTGAGTACCAGGGTATAAAAGTTACATAAGTAGCTCAGGAGAAGTCAGATTGAAAAACAGATGTCATTTTCGTAATCAGCGGGAAAAACTACATTAGGTGATATAAATTTTTATGGCTCTGTACCCTAGATGCGACTGAATTGAGTCACCTTTCAAACGAGCATGTTATAGCAAGTGCAGCCGTTTTCTTCCCAAATCATAAAAATGCCGATATCTTCAAAAGTCGGCAACGTAGAGCAAAAATAAAGTTATTTTCGGAATCAGCAGCAAAAACTACATAAGAAAAACTGCATTGCACCGCGGTTAATGGTCATACTAGCGAGTAGTGCCAGTCAAGAAAAAGGGTTGGTCTCAAATTTGGACGCCAATTTCTCCCGATCCAGAGCGAATCTAGCTAAACTGAATGCATTTTCGAACTCAGCACACAAAACTGCATATAATAGTATGCTAACAACTAAGCTTTGCAGAAAAAAATTTTATTCGAACACCTTTGAGAGGCCAAAACACCCCCCTCCCCCCCTAACCGCACACTTTGGGGCGCTCATTTTGTTTGGCCAACTCATGCCTAACTTTTGTTAAAACATTTGCTTGGCAGGGCCTTTGCACAAAAAGTTATAAAGATTTTTCGAAAAAAAACGGAGTGGCATTTTGTGGAAATTTCGCAGTTTTCGGCGAATATGTCGGTAACCAGCTACGATCTGGAAACGGGAGTACCAGAAAATGAAAGGCCATTGGACCAGCTACAAAACCATATGCGAGTCGGGATCCTAGCTTAAGAAACGAATGAAGGGTGATCGTTTGAATGGAGGGGGTCAGAGCTATTAAAATGAGCCCGAAAATTGCTGGCGACCCAACTTTGAGGGGGTGTAGCTCCGGTTCCAGGGGGTTGCTGGTGGCCGGGCATGCACCGTTGGTCTTCGACTGTGCTCTATTTTAATAGATATAAATATCAGCCAGATCCGTGAGATGGCCCTGCTTGCCCCCTCTCTTCGGCACCAAAGCTGACTTTCTCGCAAAATGCATCTTAAACAGCAGGTGTTGTGCTTGGGTGCTACTACGTTAATTCAAAGTGTAAACAAATTATTTTCTTTACACCAAGATTTACAAAAGAGCACGACAGTTCCGCAACGCAAAAATATTTTGGGTACACAATACTGTTATTTTAGTAGTGGATTTTTATTTTACTATTTACTAAATTTACTACAAATTCAGACCTTCAATTAAATTTTAATTTTTGTTTTACTACCAAGCAGCTCCGATTTTACTTTTACAAATGAACCTTAAGGAGATAATGTACACCGTAACAAAAATTTGTTTGCAGCCAACACAGTTGGTCGAGTGGTTAGGCCACCGACTGCTGTGTGCGTGTGTAGCGAGGCGACTGCACCCGTTCACCCCCTCGGCGCGGCCCGTGTTAGTCGCAAAGAGGAGTCGATGGCACGTAGGCTGGCATGTGGCGCGTGTGCCAGCTGAACTTCTAAACGCGCTGACTCACTCCTCTGACCTGGTGTTGTCTGAGGCCGGCCGTCTTATCCGTGCCAATGAGGAATTGGGCGCGCCTCTTGGCCCATCTACACAGCCGTCCCCTGGGGCGTATATCCTGGTGCAGCCAGTTTGTTATCATTGCATGCTGATTGCTGCATCTGGGGCATGGGGCGTGTTGATTGTTCAGCTCCCGTGCCGGGTAGTCTTACCTGGTTAGTTACTAACAATACTAAACTTTAAAAAAAAAAAAAAAAGAAAAAAAAAATTTGTTTGCAAAATGCAGATTTTTTCATTGAGCTGTGAATTTTCTTATCTCGGCAAAGTTCCACTTTGCCTCGCAAAGTGGCAGGGTGCTTAGTTTTTGGATTACGTACAGTCGAGCATAAAAGGATCGGAAACCTATTTAGGCCTAATGGTGCTTACAGTATGGCCAAGAAATAATCCTATAGTATGAGGGATTCTTCAAAAGCTTACCTTAAATAATCTAACAAAACATTTAAGAGTAAAAAAATTTACGATTGCACTGTCTAATTTTTGAGTAAGAGTAAAGAAGGTGGCCTAAAAACTAAATCCGGCGTTCAAGTTAATTCACAAAACGGCTATATTTCAACACCAATTTTAAATTGTTACCACAGAATCAGAAAGGTGGACCCGAACGCCGGATTTAGTTTTTAGGCCACCTTCTTTACTCTTACTCAAAAATTAGACAGTGCAATCGTAAATTTTTTTACTCTTAAATGTTTTGTTAGATTATTTAAGGTAAGCTTTTGAAGAATCCCTCATACTATAGGATTATTTCTTGGCCATACTGTAAGCACCATTAGGCCTAAATAGGTTTCCGATCCTTTTATGCTCGACTGTACGTAATCCAAAAACTAAGCACCCTGCCACTTTGCGAGGCAAAGTGGAACTTTGCCGAGATTTCCGAAACTTTTATTAGCTTCTTGAAGCTCCGATCAGCACTGGCCGCTTACAGAGCCCAACGGCCTCCACGTTCACCACAGAGGCCTTACACCATGAGGCAGCTTATGCTGTTTATGGTACTAGCACGACATGACCCATGACCACGGGTACCGCTACCATATATCCTACATGCATCCTATGGTACGACTACCATATATGGTACGAAATTTGAATGAAGTGGTACCGTACCGTCACAGTGGACGAATCCCGCCACCATATATTATAGTACTACGACAGTCCTCAAACGTTGGGGGCTTACTATAGGTACCGGCACCTTATATCGTGCCAGTACCATAAAGGGCGTAAAGTGGCTGATACATGATGAAATCGTACGCTCCATCTGCGTGTTCAGTGGTGGTGCCAAAACATTGCCTCCTAGAATGACACTGCATATGGATTACCAGTGCCACTATCATATTCCCACTCAGCTAATCAAAATCTCCAATTTAACTACAATAACGTCTATGTTACAAAGCAGGTTTAAAAAGTTACAAAATTTGCACATTACACTTGCAAAAACATACAAAATGTACACTACACTCGAAATACACACAACACAATAACATTAGAACAGAGATAAAAGAGAGCAAAAAAGTGGAAACTAACCCAAGTAAAGTTAACACCCCTCCATACTCAATCATTCTACCAACGCCACAGCAGGGCCAACCCTACATCTAGCCCTACACAACAATCAATCATTCCATAGGGAACACTACAACAATGGAAAGTACCCTATTAAGTAAGGGTAACACCCCCTCCATAATCAATCATTGTGCCAAACAGACAGCAGGGTGAACCCTACATCTAGCCCTACACAAGAATCAATCATTCCTGGGGGAACGCTACAACAATGGAAAGTACCCCAAGTAAGGGTAACACCCCCTCCATACACAATAATTGTGCCAACGAGACAGCAGGGCGAACCCTACATCTAGCCCTACACAAGAATCAATCATTCCTGGGGGAACGCTACAACAATGGAAAGTACCCCAAGTAAGGGTAACACCCCTCCATACACAATAATTGTGCCAACGAGACAGCAGAGCGAAGCCTACATCTAGCCCTACACAAGAATCAATCATTCCTGGGGGAATGCTACAACAGTGGAAAGTACCCTAAGTAAGGGTAACACCCCCTCCATATTCAATTATTGTCGCAAGGAGACAGGAGGGCGAACCCAACAGCTAGCCCTACGCAACAATCAATCATTCCTGGGGGAACAGTACAACAATGGAAAGCACCCTAAGTAAGGGTAACACCCCCTCCATATTCAATTATTGTTGCAAGGAGACAGCAGGACGAACCCAACATCTAGCCCTACGCAAGAATCAATCATTCCTGGGGGAACACTACAACAATGGAAAGTACCCCAAGTAAGGGTAACACCCCCTCCATACACAATAATTGTGCCAACGAGACAGCAGGGCGAACCCTACAACTAGCCCCATGCAAGAATCAATCATTCCTGGGGGAACACTACAACAATGGAAAGTACCCCAAGTAAGGGTAACACCCCCTCCATACACAATAATTGTGCCAATGAGACAGCAGGGCGAACCCAACATCTAGCCCTACACAAGAATCAATCATTCCTGGGGGAACGCTACAACAATGGAAAGTACCCCAAGTAAGGGTAACACCCCCTCCATATTCAATTATTGTCGCAAGGAGACAGCAGGGCGAACCCTACATCTAGCCCTACACAAGAATCAATCATTCCTGGGGGAACGCTACAACAATGGAAAGTACCCCAAGTAAGGGTAACACCCCCTCCATACACAATAATTGTGCCAACGAGACAGCAGGGCGAACCCTACATCTAGCCCTACACAAGAATCAATCATTCCTGGGGGAACGCTACAACAATGGAAAGTACCCCAAGTAAGGGTAACACCCCTCCATACACAATAATTGTGCCAACGAGACAGCAGAGCGAAGCCTACATCTAGCCCTACACAAGAATCAATCATTCCTGGGGGAATGCTACAACAGTGGAAAGTACCCTAAGTAAGGGTAACACCCCCTCCATATTCAATTATTGTCGCAAGGAGACAGGAGGGCGAACCCAACAGCTAGCCCTACGCAACAATCAATCATTCCTGGGGGAACAGTACAACAATGGAAAGCACCCTAAGTAAGGGTAACACCCCCTCCATATTCAATTATTGTTGCAAGGAGACAGCAGGGCGAACCCAACAGCTAGCCCTACGCAACAATCAATCATTACTGGGGGAACAGTACAACTATGGAAAGCACCCCAAGTAAGGGCAACACCCCCTCCATACACAATAATTGTGCCAATGAGACAGCAGGGCGAACCCTACAACTAGCACCACATAAGAATCAATCATTCCTGGGGGAACACTACAACAATGGAAAGTACCCCAAGTAGGGGTAACACCCCCACCATACACAACAATTGTGCCAACAAGGCAGCAGGGCGAACCGTACATCTAGCCCCACGCAAGAATAAATCATTCCTGGGGGAAAACTGCAACAATGGAAAGTACCCCAAGTAAGGGCAACACCCTCTCCATACACAATAATTGTGCCAACGAGACAGCAGGGCGAACCCAACATCTAGCCCTACACAAGAATCAATCATTCCTGGGGGAACGCTACAACAATGGAAAGTACCCCAAGTAAGGGTAACACCCCCTCCATACACAATAATTGTGCCAATGAGACAGCAGGGCGAAGCCTACATCTAGCCCTACACAAGAATCAATCATTCCTGGGGGAACGCTACAACAATGGAAAGTACCCCAAGTAAGGGTAACACCCCCTCCATACACAATAATTGTGCCAACGAGACAGCAGGGCGAACCCTACATCTAGCCCTACACAAGAATCAATCATTCCTGGGGGAACGCTACAACAATGGAAAGTACCCCAAGTAAGGGTAACACCCCCTCCATACACAATAATTGTGCCAACGAGACAGCAGGGCGAAGCCTACATCTAGCCCTACACAAGAATCAATCATTCCTGGGGGAACGCTACAACAATGGAAAGTACCCCAAGTAAGGGTAACACCCCCTCCATACACAATAATTGTGCCAATGAGACAGCAGGGCGAAGCCTACATCTAGCCCTACACAAGAATCAATCATTCCTGGGGGAACGCTACAACAATGGAAAGTACCCTAAGTAAGGGTAACACCCCTCCATATTCAATTTATTGTCGCAAGGAGACAGCAGGGCGAATCCTACATCTAACCACCTATGCCAGAACGTTACAACAATCCAAATTTCCCGCCAAAACCTCCCCATGGTGCGGAAGAAATTTTAATAAACAAAACACGCTTACAAAATCCATAGTGAAACAAACAGCGCTCCCGAAAAAAGTGACGCTCCAACCAACTTTGGGGACCCATAACTCTTGAACCTATTAACCGATTCCATCTCACCCCTCACTACCCCGAGCCCCGATTTTTCTGCTTCTAACAAGCTACTAACCAACAAATTCACAAACAAACCCAGGGAACTTCACCGATGGCAATGCGATTATGCAACAAACGCACTCCTACTGCACGCTCCAGGGTACCTATGCAAAAAAAATTCCTACCACAAGAAAGCCTAATGTTGCCCCATCATGACCCTGGGAAACTTTACCTTCCCCAACCTACCAGTGTCCCAGAAATTCGCGCTAAGTACCATTCTTTGGAATGGTCCTGCCCCCCCACCCCTCAAAAGTCAAACTTTTTTTTTCAATTGCTAATTACTCAAGGCCAATTAAAGCTATCCACCCCTAACTACCAGTACACATCACCAACCTACCTGCCTCACCACACACCAAACCCAAGCCCTCAACATCCCTGTATTCCAGAGTTATTAAAGATTCAATTTTTAAAAATGTGCGCGGGCCCAAGTCCTACATATAAAGGGGAGCGCGAGCGCGTCGCCCTAGTACGGAGAGGGCGGCCCCAAAAGCTAACCTAACTACGGGGGCCGCCCCAAAAACTAAGAGGGCGAGCGCTGGCGCGCTCCCCTCGATGCAGCCCTGTAGCTCAAAGGGCACTAAAATGGGGGAATTTCAAAAACATGAGTGAAAATCCCGTAGTTAAGAAATCTGCACCTTCTAGAATCAAAGCACTGAATCTGTTGTTAATCAACATAGATTGTAGCAGGAAGTTCGACAAATAAATGAACCTGATATTTAAGCTCTGTTCCACACCATAGTAACCATCCCTGCAGCGTTTTTTGAAAATTGAAAATCTTTAGAATCGTCATTTTGCCGGTTTTATGAAGAAAAGTCATATTTCGTCATGTTATTGAAATTCCCCCATTTTAGTGCCCTTTGAGCTACAGGGCTGCCCGCTTAGTATGTTATGCCCAATAGCAACACCAATCGTTCCTGCAAGTTTCAGGACTGTACTCCTTGTATTACCGAAAAAAATTAAATTTGCATGGACCACCCTCATTCCTAGTTTTCGGGTCATAAAACCAGTATGAGTTGGAATTTTGGCACTAAACTTGCAGAATATTTAGCCAACCATGTTGTTAATTTTTGCTGAAAATTTGAGCCAAATCGGTAAAGAAGTGACTGAGAACGAAACGTTTGAGTGAAGGCCGAAAAAGCGATGGGACATTTTTTTATCTATACTGTATATACCCACGTTACCCATAGCTGTCAATGTTGGTGCAATTGCTTTATTAAGGTAGTTTAGCAAAGAGTTTATTGCTTCAGCCAAAATGCTGCCGCATCCTCTGAAAGCTTGTCTTGTCATTGCTTTCACTCTGCTTAGTATTGGTCTGCTTATCAGTCCACTTCTAATAGTGTCGTTGGTTCTGTTCAGAGACACAGACAACCACACCATACTGGTTATAGGTGGCTACAGCAACCACACCTATACCAACCGGTATCCCAGTGCATTTGGAGTGCAATTTGCAATAAGGCTGACTAATATGCACCTATCTGTTTCCTTCTGATGCCAAGTTTAACAGTAAAAACTTTGGATCTTTCCGGACACACCCCATCCTCACCTAGAGTTTTCCAGCATACCCCACCTCACCAAACTGAGGTTCGAAGTTCGTGGACCAAACGAGACAACCCCTATTCTCGTCGACCAAAAGTAATAATGCCTCTCATACGTATATGTCCATGTAATTGGGTTGGCTTTATTACGGCAGTAGGGAATGAGTTGATTTGCTGCTGCAGAAATTCTTCAATAACGCTTCCAATTGTTGTCACGTCGGTGCAATTCGGTCTAGCTTTATTATGGTCGTTTAGCAGAGTTTATTGCTTTGGCCACAATGCCGCTCCATCCTTTGAAAGCTTGTCTTGTCATTGCCTTCACTCTGCTTAGTGTTGGTCTGCTTATCAGTCCACTTCTAATAGTGTCGTTGGTTCTGTTCAGAGACACAGACAACCACACCATACTGGTTATAGGTGGCTACACCAACTACACCTATGCCAACTGCTCCATTCAACTGCTGCGGGTATGTGCATATGCATGGTACTATGTACTTCTGTTCAAATACAAAATCAAATACCAGATAGTGCTAGTGTTGTTTAATACCAGATTTTTCATATGCGCATGCATAGGCGTATACGCATTCCAACTACAAATTAATGTTGTTTAATACCGGATTTTACAAATGCTTATGCGTATACGTATACGCATTCTAACTACAGATGCGTATGAGTTTGTGTTTACGCATTGCAAAAACTATTGCGTATTTTGCGTATTGCATAGCGTATGCGTAATGCGTAGTAGTCTTACAAACACTCAGAAATTTCAGTGAACAGCCTTTTTGCACTACAGTACTTCCTCAGCTACACTCTTGCACATGCCTAACTTTTTCACCTTTCTTTCCATTTTTGCATAATGGTGCAACGCAGTGGTCTCATCTCCACATCTAGGACTTCGGTGTCCCCCATCAGATGGCTTATGGTTTCCCAACCTTGCCATTGTTCTACATTACGTGAGCCACAAGTTTCAGCCCTCACATCCAGATGAAGTGTCGGTGCATCGAGTGCCTCACCGAATGTATTCTACCGACCGAAATCATGTTGATCAGTTAAGTGTGGCAAGTGTTGTGAGAGATGAGATAGTGATATCGATCCCAGATAAGAAGAATGGACAGCGTTATACAAAGAAAATCGACCGTTTTCTGCGCTGGCATGACGCCCGGTCACTGCAGACCGACTGGAACCACTATTTCACACATGGCACCAACACTGCCATCAACGGCTCCATGTTTGTGTGTGCAGGGGCCGACAGAAGTGACTGTGCCGTGTATGACCCTGACAATGACAGTTGGACCACTTTGCACTCCGCTCCCGCTGCTGCGTATGAAACATTTGGCCGAGGTATGTTTCTGGACAGATTTACATGATTTCTTCTGGGGTATAACTAGAAAGGTATAACTGTTGAAAAAAGTTTGATTGTTTTGTGTAAGTCTCCTAATGTATTCTTATCGTGTGGTTGCTTTTGAATGATTGTGTTGCATGATTGTGTTAATCTGACAAACAATCGCAAGTCAAAAGGACGGCATTCTGACGTTATGAATCATGACAAATACAGTATCCTTTTTGCGTAACCGCTTTTTAATAAACGGTGGTTCCCTCTAACTCAGTAAAAGACGGAAGATGGCCCTTTTCCCCATCTGGAAACAGTTTGTAAAGGATGTGAGGGGTGTTTTTTCCAGTGTTTTCCCGTTTTTTTCCTGAAAAATAAAACATAAATCGCGAAAAAAACTCAAGCTAATAATAGCTAATTTATGCCATTTTTCAGTTAAAAATGGACCTTTCAGTAGTGATGTAGTAATTAATTTAATTGTAATAAATAATAAAATTTCCGTTTTATTTTCGGTAAATTTTTTTACACTGTACTGTAAAATATAATGGAAGAACCGCAGTTAGGTTTTAGTTCACTCCAAGTGCGGATTAGACGCTTGCCGTCACCTGCTATCAGCTAAACATTCTCGAATAGTACATAAGCTCCTTCACTATGTATGCTGTCGTGAGTGTCGTGAAGTATGCGCCAGAATCGATCCAAAATTTCAAAGTATGAGCCAAATAGATAAATGGCCCACCCTGTACATGACCTTTGAAACTTTTCAGAAATAAACAACTGCCAATCGGTGGCCGTGAACGAGACCATTTGCAAGCTGTGCACTGTGGGTTTCAATAGGTAATCGCATTAATAATTGGTAGCGTAAAGCTGATGGCTGCCTATACCCTTTGGGGCAGACCCTACTCCAACTGGAGTAGTTTTGCTGCGGTTCATATTTCGGGAATTAGGGGAGAAAGCTGACCACAGCTGATGGTTTGGCACGAAGTTGCCGTGCGGTTAAAAAATATTCAAACTCCCCCACTTTGGTGTGCTGCCGAAAATTGATAATTATTTGTTTATTGGACGAGATCGCTGACAAATATCAATAGAGTCCCGGCATTTAACCATGGCATCCTAGTAAGTAATAGATACAGTCATGTCTCGTTAATCCGGACAAGTTGGGACCGACCAATTTTGTCCGGATTAGCGAATTTCCGGATTAACGAATCAAAGCTAAAACGCTGTTTTTCGGGTCAAAGACCTAAATGACAGCTTTTTGTTAGTTGCATATCAGATTCGGCAGATGTACCTGCTAATTAAAACCCAAAAACTTATTTCAGCTGATTATAGTTACTAAAAAGGCAAAAATAATCACATTCTGACTCAAGGAAAAACACTATTCAATTGAAAATTCACGCCTGAATTGAAAAATTTCGCATGGATTTTGTTCAAATTAACCAAATCCGGATTAACGAATCACTTTACCATACAAATTTCGAAGTTGGGACCCCAAATCTTTTGTCCGGATTAACGAGTCATATAACATGGGGGAAAATTGGGACCTGGCCTAATCTTGTCCGGAAGGCGAATATCCGGATTAACGAGGTCCGGATTAACGAGACATGACTGTACGCTGTTCAATTATCCTTTCTGTCCATCGACACCGATCGACACCGCCAAGCTGCGCCCATGCATTCGGTTGCATTGGCCAATTTAATATTCTTCGGCAATGTTGACAACCCAACCGCAGGGAAAATGCTGAGTCTAGCCTGTGTTCGCTTTTTCGAGTTTAAACGGTCTGCCGCAAGGGGTTACGCTTTTTGCAACAAACTACATAAATTGAAGGTCCGCTTATTTTTGACCAGATAAACAGTTTTCCCTTATTTAGACGAGTTGTACATGATTGGTATCGTCACAAGCGAACTCGTTGGCAGTGTCTCAACCCCAGCTTTAGTCAGTGGAGAGCCCAGACAGCCCCCAAACATCGAATGCGCCATGCACTGACTGTGCACCAAGAGACTGCCGTGGTTTGCGGTGGTTTTCTGTTAACCGACCACAAAGGAGACAAACTCAAGTTGTCGACCAGCTGTGAGCGGTACAACTTTTCGACAGACCAATGGCAAACCATGCCTGACATGAAAGAAGCCCGCTACCATTTCGGCTTGGTGTCAACGGGACCTTGGCTGTACGCCCTCGGTGGACTGCAGGTGCCTGGAGCGAAAAGAGTTCGACGTACTAAGGACAGAGTATGGAGCAGCAGTGTTGAAGTGTACGACGGACACAGTTGGACCATGACTGCTATGAAGTTGCTTAGACCCAGATTCAGATTCAAAGCCTTCGACTTTGCTCCACTTGTGTGAGCCTATGTATTTTACTATCCACCCCCTCACTACTATCTATACTATCTACTAAAATTGTGTCAAAATATACAAACAGAAATATACAAACCGTTTGTATAATGATGCCGTTTTGTATATGTACAGTATAGATAAAAAAATGTCCCATCGCTTTTTCGGCCTTCACTCAAACGTTTCGTTCTCAGTCACTTCTTTATCGATTTGGCTCAAATTTTCAGCAAAAATTAACAACATGGTTGGCTAAATATTCTGCAAGTGTGGTGCCAAAATTCCGACTCATACTGGTTTTATGGTACTGTTGGCAAGTCCGACTTGAACCTGGACTTATTAATAGGTTTTTAACCTGAAATCTGTGGACTTGAACCTGAACCTGAACCTATTTTATTTCAGCCGGACTTGAACCTGTTTCGTTTTACTGGACTCACTCAATAGGTTCAAAATTTGACTGAAAATTTAGGCAAAATTTGTCAAATTTTCGGTTGGATTGCACAACATTTTCATGATTTCTTGTTTTTACACCGATTTTTCAAACTGAATATGCGAGAAAACGAAACTACTGCCCCATAAAATGTGGTTTTCGTCTTTCATTACTAGTAGACAGGCTTAAATAGCTCAGAAAAAGTTGCGATCAGTGCAAAATTTCAACAATTCTTGAAATTATCAGTGGACTTGAACCTGAACCTATTGTCCAGGTTTTTTAGATGGTGGACTTGAACCTGGACTTGAACCTGAAATTTCGATGTTGGACTTGACTTGAACCTGAACTTATTTTTTTAACCCCGGACTTTCCAACACTATTTTATGGCCCAAAAACTAGGAATGAGGATGGTCCACGCAAATTTATTTTTTTTCGGTAATACAAGGAGTACAGTCCTGAAACTTGCAGGAATGATTGGTGTTGCTATTGGGCATAACATACTAAGCGGGCAGCCCTGTAGCTCAAAGGGCACTAAAATGGGGGAATTTCAAAAACATGAGTGAAAATCCCATGGTTAAGAAATCTGCACCTTCTAGAATCAAAGCACTGAATCTGTTGTTAATCAACATAGATTGTAGCAGGAAGTTCGACAAATTAATGAACCTGATATTTAAGCTCTGTTCCACACCATAGTAACCATCCCTGCAGCGTTTTTTGAAAATTGAAAATCTCAAGAATCGTCATTTTGCCGGTTTTACGAAGAAAAGTCATATTTCGTCATGTTTTTTTAAATTCCCCCATTTTAGTGCCCTTTGAGCTACAGGGCTGCCCGCTTAGTATGTTATGCCCAATAGCAACACCAATCATTCCTGCAAGTTTCAGGCCTGTACTCTTTCCATTACCGAAAAAAATTAAATTTGCGTGGACCACCCTCATTCCTAGTTTTCGGGTCATAAAACCAGTATGAGTCGGAATTTTGGCACTAAACTTGCAGAATATTTAGCCAACCATGTTGTTAATTTTTGCTGAAAATTTGAGCCAAATCGGTAAAGAAGTGACAGAGAACGAAACGTTTGAGTGAAGGCCGAAAAAGCGATGGGACATTTTTTTTATCTATACTGTATATGTAAAACAATAAGACAACTACTAACTACAACAACAACAAACGTTGTATAGTAAAACAAAAAGTAGTAATACAGTACTAGTGGTATTTTAGTAGTAAAATAATGGTAAAAAGTAAATGTAAGAGTCGATTATAATGTAAAAATTATATTAAATTGGAAATTTTACCGCCATTTTACTAGTTTTTGTGAATACCAGCCAAAATCTTCATCAATTTTGCAGTAAAAGATGAGTGGGTCCATTTTTTGTCTGTCAAATGTCAAACATTTTGTGTCTGTAAAGGCGCAGAACTTCATATCATGCCGAAATTCATATCATGCATGATCAAATTTAGCAACTATTTGGACCAAGATCAATTATTCGCATAAGCTTGGCATATCGTTGATTGATAGTTATGAGCACCGATTTGTCTTAATTGTCAGTAGCAGAAACGTTAGTTCGGTTACCAAGCCCATATTTACTGTTAGTGGATTTCTGGGATGGTTAACATTGGTGCATGTATAGCAAGATTTGTGAATACAGATTCTGATCGATTGAACTTCCAACATAAAGGTAACATAGGCAGCAGGTGCAACAGTAGTGCGATCTGCTAGCAGTGACTTAATTAATTTAGAAGTCGGCGATCACAAGAACTGCTACTCATCTACAGTAGTGCCCTGCCAATGCTATTTGTGAGCTCAAGTAAAGGAGGCTGCAGAAGGAAATGAAGGTATAGAACCTAAATGCAGTCTTTGTCAACTAGGTAAAACTGTGTATCCAAAAACCATACATGTATCAGGTCATACGCCAAAGGGGGAGGGGCTTGGGGGCTCTGGCGCCAGCCGGGCGGTCTGAGCCCAAATTTCGGGAGGGGTGGACACTAAAAATGCTCAAAAAGGCAAAAAATCGCAAATTTTTTCGGCTAAACATCGTTAAAAGTTGATTATTTGGACTGAAATACAGCTAAAACGTGCTGTTTTGCAGGCGATTTTGGCAATTCTTGTGTCCGAAATTGTAAAAAATCGCAAAAATTTGCTCAAAAAACTACTTGCCAGAAAGCAGCGTCGGAAAAATCGTCTCAGGGGAGGTCCTCACCCGGGTGGGGGTCTGGCCTAAGTGCAAGTTGAAAGCATTTTTCAAAAATTCCGGTATTATATTTTATTTAATTTAATAGTGTGTAGCGCTGTAACCAAGAATAAAGAGCTATTCCCGAAAACCGGAAAATTATTTTTATTTTCTAACTCTGGAACGGAGTCGTGAAAGCTGAGAATTGCAGATTATGTTTCACATCAAGATATGCTTGCACGCAAAGTCTCAGCCAAATCGGAGACTATCACCCAAACTGTAAGGACTGTACCACTTTAAGGGCACGATTAAGTTAAAATCGTTTTTTGCACTTTCCCTAAAAGACACCGCACCGCACCGCACCAATTCTTCCGACCTGACACTTTGGGTTACCGAGAACAATTCATATCAACTTACACCATACATGTAACAGGGGGGTCTGGGGGGTCTGCCCCCCACCCGACTTAGGCCAGACCCCCCAGATGGGGCCCCCCCCCGAGACGAATCACCGACCCCCCCTCCGATTTTTCTGGCAAGTAAATTTTCGAGCAAATTTTTGCAGTTTTTTGCACTTCAACACACAAAAATTGCCAAAATCGCCTGCAAAACAGCACTTTTTAGCTGTATTTCAGCCCAAATTAGCGATTTTTAGCGATTTTTAGGCCAAAAATTGCTATTTTTCTCGATTTTTGAGCGTTTTTTAGTGCCCACCCCCTCCCCCAAAATCTTGGCTCAGACCCCCCCAACCCCCCTCCCCCATCGGCGGATGACCTGTTACATGTATGACTTTCACTGAGAAATCTGTATGACTGCATTTTAGTCAACGGCGTGAACAGAGCGTGACACAAATATGGAACTGTGAGCAAAAATGTGGCTAGAGGTGGTCTTTAGTATTCTCATCTGCACATCACTGAGACCATGCATTGTGCATGGGGACCTGCTACCTCCACTGCCACCTGACATCACCATCCAGCAGAGACAAGCCAAGTAAGACAACGGCTCATTGACCTATCAATCAAATTTCTGGGGAATAGAGGATTTAGAACTAATAATGATCATTCAATTGGACATCTGAGCGATTTTTAGTATTAAAACCTCTGCTTCTCATAGTGAACATGTGGTCTCGACAAATTTTCCAAAAAATTTCAGGTTAGCAGGTCCTTGCCAGACATTCACTTGTCTGAAGGACATACTGGCAGTGGTCAACCACTCTAGTCAGCTGCAACAATGTACCGGGATGCCTCCTCCAGCCTACCGACTATATGAGGCTATGTACAATGCATCCCACGCATACGCAGACAACATCTTCGTCTATCTAAAAACCTACTTTTGCTCAGAGGGTTGCCACTCACCAGAGGGATTGTTTGCAGTGTTCTATCGCGCGAGACTAAATGACAAAAATATGGCCACTTGTAGAATTTATAACTACTGGTGTGACCTAGGGCAAACGGACTTCTCCTGCCGGGTAGAGGGTATCAAATTTTTTACCCATTTCGGTTATATGCTTCTTGGATTTCCTATACTGTTTTTGTTCAACTATGTCAACCAGGCCACTTTGAGGGAAATGAACAAAAACCACGTATCTACGGCAATTTATCTACATAGGGTTGAGGTGTATCTGGATACGGCTATGGTAGCTATGCAGCTACTGAACTATGAATGGAACGTGTTCGTTTATTTGGATATCTGGCTGGAGCAGTGTGCAATGAATGAGTTCGTGGCCTTTAAGGGCACGATGGTAACCGTCGGAAATGCAGTTTATCTTGCAAACCAGCTGATTCTGATTGCTTTACTAGCTGATAGACTTGACAGTCACCTGAGAAGTGTAAAATACTTCCAGCGAAATGAGCAGAAACACAAAGAAATTGCCAAAAAACTGACCAGATATGTCTATTTGGCCACCGTCTGCTGTTATCTGCCGAGTTTCTTGTTCAACCTAGTGCGTCCAATTCTGTTGCACTGGGGAAGTACAACTGAGGCCTGGAAGGGAGTGCATAAGAAAGGAGACATAGTGTGTGCTGTCTGGCACAATGTTCTCGTCAGTGCTGCATTGGTAACACAGATAGTTCAGAGCATAACGCTGGCTGCAAAGTTCAAAGATTCTCAGCAGAGCTCAGTTCAGGCCGGCAACCAGACCATGGCTACCTTCAAGAAAAAGCACAAAAACATACTCATGCTGCTGTACGGAACTGTAGCACTGAACATAGTTGCAGTCTCAGTGACTGGACTGTTTGAGACCCTCAACAACCGAACAGTATCCTTGACTATAGATATCGGCAATAGCCAAAATGGTATTAAGCATGTGCTTGAGATAGTCAGCATGCTGCTGACGTTTTTCAACGGTTCTGGGGCAGTGGTCATTCATGTCTGTTTGATGCGCACCTACCGACAGGCGTTTAAACAGACCAAAATGGGAAAATTCTTCTTTAGGAATGGGTGACCCGAATCGTAGGCTGTACAATCAATAGCTGTTGGGACTTCTGGTTTCATCTGTTTGTGTCTAGTGTTTGTGGTTGTTGAGATGTCTATATGTTCAGGATTACCAAAATTTGACAAACCGTAGATGTATGTATGTAGTGGAGTATGTATGTAGTGGATGTATGTATGTAGTGGAGTGAGCCCTAATATTTGCTAATCGTTTTGCCAAAGACAGAACAAGGCTGTCTTGTCATAGGACTTATGATAATATTGCTGTGTTGTGATGTTCCCTATCCTGTGTGCTGTTGCTGAACTGTTGTAATGGCAGTAGTATTAGAACGTGAGACTTATTCCATATTTGGCGGTATGTTTGCCTGCTTTTGCTCTCGGACTTACAAAGTTCTCTAAGCATTTCTTCATTGTCTTCTTGGTGTGTTTGTTTGTCGTGTATCATCTTAATGTGGCGGTGCTGCTAATAGTGGCTGTGTAAGATAGAGTTGAATATTGTAATATTACCATCCTACTTGTGTTGCCAAAAGCGAAAACGTCATTATCCGTCCATACTAATTGCTCTTTAGAATGATTAACCAGCACGTGTGGTGTTAGGGTGTTGCTACGTCAATACAAAGGTCTCAGCCACCAAGTGTAATCAAAAATCTTGCCTTGCACCAAGCATTATTTGAGCTCCATAGTTTCAATGAGTCGAGTTTGGAACAATCTGCAGACAAACAAAGAAACATAGCATGCCTTTCTTTCATGCAAGCTTAGTATAATATTGGATATAAAATTTGTTTGCAAAATGCAATGTTTTGTTGGTTTCTTGATTACCATTAGCGTCCTGTTTATGGTTCTACTGTAACTCAAATACAGCAGCTGAGCCAGGACAAAAGCAATGTACAGGGCGTGCAAAAAAACCGAGCAAATTTTAAACTCCACAATACTGTTATTTTACGATAGTATAGTAAAACAAAAGTTAGTAATACTAGTGGTATTTTACTAGTAGCAAAATAATAGTAAAAAGTAAATTTTAGAGCCAATAGTTAACTAAAAATAAAATAAAATTAACAAAGAACGTCAATTGTAAAATGGAAATTTTACTACTATTTGACTAGTTTTTGGTTTTTGGTGTTACAGCCAAACTCTTGATCAATTTTGCAATAAAAGATGTGTGGGCGCAGTTTTGTCAGTCGAATTTCTAACATTTTTATCTTAAAGTTCTTGAGAACCACGTATAATGATCAAATTTAGCAACTATTTATCACCAACATTAATTATTCATAAGATCTTGGCACCATTGATGAAAAATTTCTGCTAACTTCTAGTAAAATCGTAGTAAAATAGTAGTCAAATTCTTAATAGTAATTCAAAATAGTCGTCAAACAACTTCAGCTCAAGTTCTGAGTATCTAGCCTGGATTTCTGATTCCTAAAGCTTTCTAGCGCCTTCCTGAGTCTTTACAGAACAGAAATACCCGTCTTAATACATAGATATATATCACCAAACAGGCATGAAACAGTCCCTGACAGGCTCCATCAACAAACGCTATATGCAAATTTTCTTACAGCAGTTTGCCTTTTTGTTTTAGATTGCCAAATTTGGTCTTTTCTGTTGATTTTCTAACAGTTTTGAGTCACTATGGCTTATTATACATCGCAAAAGTCCATTTTTTAACTGAAAAATGACATAAATTTAGATATTTTTAGCTTGAGTTTTTTCCGCGATTTATGTTTTTTCCGACCCTTAGGAAAAGAACGGGTTTTTTTTAAAAAAACGGGAAAAAACACCGGAAAAAATACACCTCACATCCCTGCCAACACCTTCTTACTAAAGGTGTTTAAATAGAGCCCTGTTCACGGTGCCTCTTTTCACGGCCTGGCTTGGAATATCAAATTTCGAGCCCGCCCGGAGGACATTTTGTGCCGGACGGCCTAGCCCGTTTCGGGAGAGCTAAAGTCGCCGAAAAATCTTGCAAAATCACTTGAAACGGAAAAAACACCGGAAAAAACACACCTCTCATCCCTGCAACCTCCAGCTGAAGCGCTACATCGAATGCGGCATACTGTGTGTAGTCACCCTGTAAACATTATTGTTATTTATGCGCTTCAACGTTTTCTTCACATTGACAGCCTAAAATAATCACCACCGATCACTATTCAATCGGAACGTGGCTTCTTTTTGCACGCTTTGACATCTTTCTTGTATAAAGAGGTTTCTGGCAAATTCTGGGAGAGAGAAACTTGTTGCTACAGTAACATCCTTTCGGGCAGTCATCGTTATGGGTGCATGATGTAGTCGCACAGCTCTTGCTCTCTGAATGTAACATTTCTTTCAAGAATATAAAGCATTGCCTTCTTTATAGTACCACCAGTGCTATAAACGGCAGATAATGAAGAAAAAGCTACCGGAGATTTCCGCTTATAAGACCACCATAGTTAGAAGACCATGGTCTTATAGTAGGTTTTTGTTTCCAGTTATAAGGTTCATAGACACCCTTTTTCTAGTTAAAAGAAAATCTTAGTTAGATTGGCCAATTTTAACACACAAGTAAACGAACGGTATCAGTGGAAAAAAACAAAGGTAGATAATGAAAATGAAACATGATTTTGCTTTTTGTTTTGAACACAATACAGTACCTGCCATGCTTCAAGACTACATTTCTTTGTTTAATTTCAAATAAGGTTTTACAAGTCAAACGCAAAATGGTCCGGCATGTCTGGAACAACCACATACATAGGTGACAAAACAATTCAACTTTTGACCAAAAAGCCGGGTTTTGCAGTGAAACAACATTTTCCAGTTATAAAACGGTCGTCTTCAAGATGGCGTCAAAAAGTGACCCTAAAATTTGGCATTTTCCAGTTATCAGACCAGATCTACAAGCACTACTGAATATAAGAACAGCACATATTTGGAATTTTGGCCGCGTTTTTTGTGCTTCATCAGATTTTCTTTGACTGCTTAGATAAGAAAATACTACTAAAGCGACCTACCAACTTGGTTGAGCAATGCAACGAATAAAACGAGTGTTAGTACTGCCAGTTTTAGCATGGCCCCAGCGTTGGCAAGCGTGCACGTAGGTATATAATGCATGTATTTTTTGCACAGAGATTTGCTGCTTAGAATTTGGTTGCAAAATGAGCCATATTTGCATTCTCGCACTTAACTATACATAGTACACCTCAAAATACCCTAAAGACGCCGGCAGTTTGCAACAATACGGTGAGTATAAGTAATCAATAATAACTCCAATACACAACTTGACCCAGAACAAAAAGCAACGCGAAAACTAGACAAAATATGCGATCGAATTTGTCTGCTGTTAAACAAGAAACTTTGGCTGATTTTTTCTTTTCGCTGCTCGACTCAGTTTCAATTGAAGGGTGTGGATCCCTTGACATCCAGGTCAGAATTGTAAACTCTAATGTGGAGACCATGCAAAACATTATACAACCAAGCATGAATACATCTAAATAGATTGTTTTATAAAAAAAACCAGAAATTTAAGGGAAAATGTTACCTAAAGCAGTGAAATATGAGATCCGTGGCAATTCAAGTCTGCTAATGGAAAAAATGAATATCAAAGACAAAAGTGCCACTACATTTAGAGCCAAACGCATTGGATTATTTCGCAGCGTGAAAGATGCAAAGCTGAAAAATGAATTTTTGAAAGAATTAATCTGTCTGCTGTTGCAACATTACCAAATAAGCATGATAAAGTAGGCCGGAAAGTAGGTCTGGATAATGTAATATCCATAGATTCGTTGAAAATTGAATGTTACACTTATTTCGTCCCAATAGCCGGCTGGATATTGCTGAAATCATATTTACATATATGTACTAAATTAGAAAATTGCACAGACCAATGATTGTTATAAATTTGCAACATTTTAGCATTCTTGATAAGTTTACTTGTCTTGATGTCCACATGCATAGAGACAAACAAACATATCTAGAAACTAAAATATTTTTTCAAACTGTGCAAATTAGTAAAATATTGCCAACTTGCAAGTTTTAACTTGCATTAAAACACAGGGTCCATCAAAAAGAAAGGGTAGGGCTTTAGAAGCCGGACAAATAGCCCAACCCTCCCTCTGATCTGGTTGCATTATTCTCTTTCTGTTCTTTTTTGTATTTTGTTGTTAAGCTTTCTAGGTTGTTGAAGAAACTTTTCTCTCTCTCAAATAACCCAGTAGATTTTTCGCTGCAGCAACCATAAATCTCAACCGATTTCGGCAAATCATGTTTTTGATTGAAAGATAAATAAATTCTTCAAAGATTGGTGAAATTTTCATTAAGATACTATGCTTAGTTCCTGAGATACTTGCCCTCAATGTCAAAACAATGATATTGGCAGTGATGAACAAGAGGGATTTAGTTGAACTTCACAATAAAACAGATTTCTAGTGCTGAGATCTAACGTAACAAGGCTTTACTTGGGAACGAAGCAGAATATTTTAATAAAAATTTGACCACTCTTTCAAGAATTTATCATCTTTCATTTCAAAAAGATTGAGCCAAATCGGTTGAGATTTACGGTTGCTACAGCGAAAAATCTGCTGGATTATTATTAATCCCTCTTGTTCACTGCCAAAATCATTAACTTTGAGCGCAAATATCTCAGGAAGTGAGCAGAGTATCATAATGAAAACTTCACCTACCTTTCAAGAATTTATTTATCTTTCAATCAAGAGCAGATTTACCCAAATCGGTTGAGATTAACGGTTTCTATAGGAAAAAATCAGCTGGGTTGTTTTTAAGGACCCTGTATGACTAATAGAGAGTATTTAGAATTACCTGTTCTACATGTATTGTACTATAATTAACAAGTCTAAAAGATGGTATTGTGATGGCTTTAAAGAGCACAACAGATTGCTTGGACAATCTCATCCTAACTTCATCTGTATTGTAGATGAAACTCTCGAAAACAAAGTTGCATTGTACTTCATCCATTGGAAATAGACTCAAGTCAAAACCGCAGGGGCCTTTGATCTTCATTCTAGAATATTTTCAATTAAATCTATATTTACAATTTCCATTCAGCTTTTACCTCTTGTTTAACCAGACCGTTCCATTAGGGTAAACCATAAGAAAGACATTGGGAAAAGGTGAAGTGTGTATTTCCGCAAATTTTGTGTTGATAAAAACGGATTTTGGAGTCCAGATTTCACTCAACAATTCAGCGGGAAGTGTAATGTTAATTTTGCAGGGGTTTAAGTGCTGGTAGGAAAGAGCGGGATCCAACCAAAGTTCACTAACATAAAGATCCATCTCGAAATCTGCTGTTTGCTGGTTTACTGATGTAACCTCTTGAATCCAAAACTCTACGTGGTTTACTATTCCACCTCCTGAAAGTTTTTTAACAGTTTTCAATTGATTGTTATAATACCATAATAATTTTCTCATTAAACTTTCTAAATAAGCTTTTAGCACAAAATAACGTACCCGAAGGAAGCACATGTCTTTTGTAAACCTTCAAAATACTAGAAATGATCATTTCGTCATTAGAACAACCACCTGAAAGATAAAACTTAACATATATTACTTGTTAGATCTATTACCGATTATAGTACACTTACTTTTGAATGGTTTTAGAGTATATGTTCGTTCACTAGTATAATTTTTATGCCAAGGTTTTGTGGTATAATTTCCAAAGTTATGCCACGATACCGTGGTATTATAACCCAAACCAAAATTCGTGATTGCGAGAATTAAAAACAAAGCTCTAGTAACTGGATTTATTTGTTGGTTGGCCATTGTTGGGGTTGTAAATCATAAAGAAAACTATGGTATGCAGAAAATTCTAGATTGAACCTGGTTAGATGGTCAATCATCTAATAAGCTGCATTTACGAATCTTGCTGACTCTCGATTTTAAAGTTTACTCCATTTCTAAGCATACATTGTACAATACAATCATGCAATAGAAGATTTGTTCATCACTAAACGATCCCTTTGCGTTGTGCTAAAATGTTCCATATACTGAACGTTATGTTGCGTATTTCTATTGCTTCAATTTTATAACTTAAACTGAATCAATTTATCTACCACATAAATATCTGGGCTTCTATTTTATTTCTTTTAAATTCAACGATAGCTAAAGCTAAAATATCTTTGATTTTACTTGTAACTCGACACAAACAAACAAACAAACAGCTTTTATTTTGATAGGCTTTGTGTGAGTTAGGGTGTCTAGAAAATGGACACATTTCTTTTTACTGCAATTTTCGCAAGTTTTGATAGAATGGGCTGAAATTTGGACCATAAGTGCCAAAATTCGGGGAATTTTATTTGTTAAAATTTGATGCATTGAGATTGAGACAATCATCAGAAAACAAGAATTATCCTGATGGTCTGTTTTTTCTGTGCTCCCAATGATAAAAAATCAGATGTTCAGGTATTCTGCGTTAAACTGCCTCAATTATGAACGAAATTTTAACACCTAAGATACATTGTATCACACAGTTTTGCAGAGTGTCTCCAAATTTCATGTCATTTGCATGGATGCCTACCAAATTCAAACTTTGAATTCGATATGATATGGTATAGTACTAGCTAGTTCAGTTTGAATTTGGTTGGTATGATTTTGGTATGAATTTGGTACAGTAGTAGTAGTTTGCTGTGATAATGTCATAGAAGCCTTTGGAAATTATGCTCAATCCACCTTTCTTGAGTTTTTTTCGAATCAAAACATGCAGGGATTCGGAACATATTTTGACGCATTTGAAAAGTGTTATAAATATAGCCAACAAGCTAGTCCTAAAATGAAAAGGCCTTACCAAAATCACAATTCTAGTACTAAATTATCTGGTAAAGGCGTTTGATTTTGGTATATAGTATAGAAGGAGCTGTTTTGAATTTGGTTTGGTTGGTATGGTACTTAAGTATTCAAAAATTGATTTTAGTACTAGTACAATTTTGGCGTGGTAGGCATCCCTGCAGAAGAGCTCGAGACAATGCATCATACTATATAAACAATGTAGCTACGTACATTGTACATATATACTTTTGGATGACCCAAAGGGAATCGAAATCTATTGCGACACAGTAGTATAATAACTCCAATAAACCACATTAAAAACAGAGAATAAAGTAGGAAAAATTATACAAGAGAGCCGATCTATTCTATCTGGGGCCCAACTAGAACAGACCACATTGTAGCAGTTCCTGCAGAGCCCGGCCCTGCTGTCCCCTCTGGCATATCTGGCCAAATCCAGCATATACTTCTGATCCTGCACAGAAACTGAACTTCCTTGACGGTTCCTCACCGAAGTGGGACTGCTGAAGCCAACGGCAAAATGTTTCGGACACTTTACATACGATCCGGCTGTACTGCCAGCTCCCACAGCGCTGCCAGTGCCTGACTCAGGGTTGGGCGTGGCATTCAGTGCGCGCATCGTTTTTCGGTGCTTTTTGTCGGGAGTTATGTCCTTGACCATATAGCCGATTATGGCTAGTTCGAGCAGAGAGCAGAAGATGAAAGTCATGCACATCAGCATCCAGACATCTGGAGATAGATTTTCATCGAAAAGACATGATTTGGAAGTCCTCACGAGCGACAAATTGCCGTGTTACACTGGATTGTAAGCCTAAGGGGTGTGCAAAAACTACGTCATGCTATTTTTGCCAATTTTTAGACACCGCCTCCGCTGCCCGTAATAATTTCCTGACCCATCCCCTTATTACGTAATAATTTGGCTAGCCTCGAAAAAAATCTGAGGGGTTGTTTTTGGCACACCATGTATAATTATATTGTATACATGTAAGAACTTACCGATGGCTTTGACATAGCTGACCCGAGGCAGGTTTCGCATAATATTCCCAAATTGGAAGATCATGGCTAGAAGGGCATTGACGCCTAACATGGTACGTGCAGGAATTGCTTTCGGTCCCAGAGTGAAAGACACCCAACTGAAAGATGTTCAGTAATTACAATGTACTATAGTTTTTGTATTACAAAATTGAAATACCTACCTAATGAAAATGGTTAAATAGGTTGGAATGTAGGCTTGAAGGAAGTACCAAACGTAGCGCCTTTGGAAGGTCATTGTTACGGTCAACTCGTCCCACATGCCAGCTGGATATACCTATAAAGATTTTATGAAAAGAATTAGGTGCCTTTTAAAATGTTTTGAAGTTAAACAGATGGGCAATCTGTCATACAAGGAAACTTAGATTACATTATTACAGTACTAGGTAAAAGTACATACTATGCTAAACTATAAACTTTGAAATCATTTCAGTAAATAAAACAAAATCAAATAAAATCAAATAAAGTAAATAAGCTAAAAACATAAATAAAAAACAAAGATCAACTGAGAACTTTAGCTACTGAAAACTGCCTAAACTCTATAAACCACAAGATAAAAAGGTCCAAAAAATACCAGAATCACAAAAAAACAAGTTCTAAAAATTTGAAAAAGTTTAACAGACTTGTTTTACATAAACTTACGACAATCGAACAATTACAATTATAAACAAATCACAATATTTTTTAATAAAAACGCTTGAAAAAACATTTCCTTAACGACTAACAAACCTACGTACGTACCTGAGCCACTCTAACTGTGTTAATGTCCACCAAATCGAAGCTGGCTAATTTTATATCCTTTAACGGATAGACCGGCTTGTCAATCTCACTCCACTTCATTTGGACCTCAACATTATTGTAATTGAAGCTCTCATAAGTAAGCAGACAGGTTTGGGAATCCATCGGAAAAGTGCTCAAATCCATCACACACGGCCCTTTAACTTTCACCCTAAAACCATGCACATATTTAAAAGAATATAAATCATAAAAGCTACAATGTATACCTATAGTTGACCCAAACCGTTCCATTCGGGTAAATCATGAGAAAAATGTTTCTGAACGGCGAATCATGAATAGTTGCAACTTTGCTGTTAATGAAGCAACTATTGGGGGTCCAGAGACTGTTCAGCACTTGATGATTGAGAGAGAGATTCTGCTTGCAAGGATTGAAGTGATCGAACCTGAGAGCCGGGTCCAGCCACAGTTCGTTGATATAAATGTCCATTTCAAAGTCATTCGTTTGTTCGCTGATCGAAGTTATCTCTTGAATCCAAAACTCCACGTACACCACCACTCCTTGACCGCCTACAGTAATCCGGGTTATGGTATTGTAAATTGCACAAACACCCCTAAGACGATTAATGTTTTAGCATTTTTTTTCAATTTTTCAGACACTAAAATTGCTAAAAGCGCACCATACATGTAACAGAACAGGGGGTCTGGGGTCTGCCCCCTACTCCCTCCTCCCGTCCAGCGCCAGACCCCCAACCTCCCTCCTCCTTCGGGGAATGACCTGTTACATGTATTGTATGAAGAGCACTTTTTAGCTATGTATCTGAGCCAAAAATTAACGATTGTTTACGGTTTATAGCCGAAAATGCGATTTTTGAGCCTTTTTTAGTATCCTATATCCTCTCCAGGAGAATTGGGGTTCATAGCCCCCTCCGAATGCAAGAACACAAGCATAAAATGACAGAAAAACTTATTTTTCCAGTTGGACTAAATTTACTGTTTGACTTTAGGATTAAAATTGGACTTCTATATTAATTGCTTCCGAGTGAGGGAATCAGCCATCTTTCGTATACTCCACAGATTTTAAGGGACGCGTTAACAGGGTTCGTGCCAATTGGCGATCCAAAATCCCCCGACATTCCCCTGACAAAAACCAAAAAATCCCCTGACATTTTCAAAAGCTCATCTCACTAATGTCAAGTTTCATACCCCAAATTGGTGCTATGTATGTACATTGTATGTGAACACCTGCTGTATGTAATTTGTTACCGCCCAAACAGGGCGTGAAAACTTCTAAACTTCTAATGTAAGCTTACAAACTGATACTGACTGAATTATTTACAGTATTCATTGCTGCTTCCACAACCTACCCAGTGCATATTATTATGGAGTGACGCCTGGAAATACGTTTTTAGCTGGGTTTTCTCAGTAAGGAAGCTAATAAAATTGCTATTTTAAGCTGCCAAATTGCGTTTTAGAGCTAAAAACAAGCAAAAAACGATAAATAGGGCTTCCAAAACACCGATTCCTCTTAAATATCAGCAGTGGAAACGCCAAATTCGGTTTCCGAAGGCTTTTCAAGCTAATTTTAAGCTAACAATTAGTGATTTCTGAGTCAGTTTGTTAGTACTGGAGCCACTACTAGTACTTGTGTTTTTTGGTCGGGCTTTCTAAACTATCTCGGGAGAGTGAGGTGAGTGGGTTTGGCCTTTCTAGCTAGTTGTAACCCCCTAGTACATGTACATTGTATCTGACAGGACCCAAATTCCTCTGACATATGACCATACAGTACATGTCACAGATCATCCGCCAAAGGGGGGAGGGGGTTGGGGGGTCTGGCGCCGGCCGGGGATCTGAGCCCAAATTTTGGGAGAGGGTTCGGCACTAAAAAACGCTAAAAACCGAAAAAATCGCAATTTTTCGGCTAAAAATCGTCAAAAATCGCTAATTTTTGGCTGAAATACAGCTAAAAGAGCTGTTTTACGGGTGGCAAGTTTTGTGTCTGAAATTGCAAAAAAATCGCAAAAAATTTGCTCAAAATATTACTTGCCTCGGAGGGGGTCGGAAAAATCACTCAGTCAGTCTGGGCGGGTCTTAGTGGTAGCTACGTATATCACCGTTCGCATTTTGTCCCAACACGTGTGCTTGCTATTGTAGCTTTTGGTGCTTAGGCAGCTCCAGATGGTTTCCATTTACCTACTCGCTGTCATACATGTAACAGGGGGGTCTGGGTGGTCTGCCCCCTACCCGACTTACGCCAGACCTCCCAGATGCCCCCCCCCCCCGATACGATTTTCCCGCCCCCCCCCCCTCCGACTTTGCTGGCAAGTAATTTTTTAGCAAATTTAAGCGATTTTTTACAATTTAAGACACAAAAATTTGCAAAATCGTCTGCAAAACAACACTTTTTAGCTGTATTTCAGCCCAAATTAGCGATTTTTGGGGAAAATTAGTAAAAAAATTGCGATTTTTTCGATTTTTGAGCGTTTTTTAGTGCCCGACCCCCCCCCCCCCCCCATTTTGGCTCAGACCCGCCCCCGGCCGGCGCCAGATCCCCCAACCCCCCTCCCCCCTTCGGCGGATGACCTGTTACATGTATGCTCGCTGTCACCAGCTTTCGGTGGCCTGGGTTGGGCTTTGTGCCGACCACCAACTCTTTGCCGCAAGAAACTTGCCCCGCCGAGTGGGTGAACGCACGAGCACGCGCACAGTGGCTTTGCAGCCTAAACCACACACCAACTGTGCCGGCATCTAGAGTACTGTACTTACCAGGCACCTTGTGTTTGTTGTAGCCTGTGCCATTGAGCAGTTTGTCAATGATCGACGTGTCATTGCTGCAATTCTTCTTCATCACCACTGCGGTCGGGTTCAAGAGTTCGGCGGCCGAGTGTTGACAGAGCTTGGCCACCAGCAACACTTGCACGGCAAACATGGCGTCCGATAGTAACGACGAGCCGATCATGTGAGGGGATGGCAAACTAATGAAAGGTGCCGCTCACTCGAGACCGGCCGTTGGGCAGTAAAAAGTGGAGTGGACTGAAAAGGAAACCGCTCGGCTGGGACCTGGCACTAATTGACGCAACACTGGTGTGCTCTGTCACCAGTTCTGACGCCTTTCGTGTCGGGTAATGAGTTACATCACTGCTTTTCGATGGCAGTTGAGATATTGTTTTCGGTAGTATTGCCAACTTCCGCCTAGCTAGTTAGCATACGCCGTCACCATACATACATGTATATCAGTCAGGCACTTAACGCCGTTTATGGTACCGACACCATATAACCATATACCTAGGGTAGTGGTACCATGTATAGGGTACCACCACAGGCCCCGAAGGTGGGGGTACCATACATGGTATCCCTACCTTCGCATTGGTAACGGTACCGGTACCATATATGGTACCACTCTGTTCAGATTTCGTACCATATATACTATATAGTAGTAGTGCCATACAGTGGTAGTCGTACCATATATGGTACCGGCACCTTATATGGTGTCCAGTGGCGTATCCTGGGGGGTGTCTGGTGGGTACACACACCCCCTTTGCGGTGGAGTTTAGAAAGAACAAGTCTGTCAAAAATAAGAGAAACTAATGAATTACAGTATGTACCAAAACTGTCTATTTTGTGCTCAGAATGCCTTTTAAATGCGTTTTTGAAGGCTAAATTTTCAAAATTTTCTCGCCCTGGTCGGGCAGAAGCCCAACCAGGCCACTTTAAACTACTAAAACTTGTAATTTCTGTTAATTTTAAGCCTGGAATGTGTTTCAAACGCGTTTTTGAATGCAAATTTTGCTAAATTTTCTTACCCTGGTTGGGCAGGGGCCCAACCAGGCACTTTCAAAATTTTACACCCCCCTTTCCGAAATCCTGGATGCGCCACTGATGGTGTCAGCACCATACCATAAACGGCGTTAAGTGCCTGACTGTATATGCGTTACGTGTATATACTTGTACATTGTAGCAAGGGGAGGGTTGTCTGTAGGCAGGGCTACCCAATTGAAGGACTCTGAGAAGAGCGAGGGGTGTCCTGCCTGAGCTGTCCGAAAGGACAGTGGAACTCAAGAACAAACAAAAGTGCTCACCGCCTTTTTTAACTTTATTCAAACGGTTCGTTCTCGCTCACTTCTAATCGATTTGGCTGAAATTTTCAGCAAAATTAACATCAAAACTGCCAAAATTCCAACTCGTGCTGGTTTTCTGAGCCGAAAACTAAGAACCGCGCAGAATTCAAAGAGCTTTGAAACTTGCAGCAACGATTGGTGTTGCCATTATGCACAATATACTGAGCTGGCTGGCACAGCAACCCTGTACATGTATATGGGAATTTAAAAAACATGGCTAAATGTGACTTTTCTCTGTCAAACCAGTAAAACTGCGATTCTGAAGACTTTCTATTTCCGAAAAACACCGTGTTTTTTTACAATGTGGAACAGAGTTTTAATATCAGGTTCATTCATTTGTCGAACTTCCTGCCAAAATGTGTCTTCATGAACAACTGATTCAGTGCGTTGATTGCAGAATGTGCTGATTTCTTAACTGTGATTTCATAATGCTTTTGAAAAAATTCCCCCAAATTTAGTGCCCTCTGAGCTACATTATGATGTCCAATTGTAATACAATCAATGCTGCAAGTTTCAGACCTATATTATTTGAATTGCCGGACTAATTGGACTTGGAGTGGACCACCCTGGATTCTTAGTTTTCGGCTTACAAAACCAGCATCAGTTGGAATTTTCGCACAAAACTTCCATAATTTGTAGCCAGTTGTCTTGTTAACTTTTACTAAAATTTGAGCCAAATCGATAAAGAATTGACCGACAGAACGAAACGTTTGTTTGAATGATGGTCAATTGTTTCAAAATGCAAGGCAAACATTACTTTTAGTGAAGGCATAGGCAAAAATTTGGCATTTTCAGAATTGAGGCTGTTATCCCCTACCTACACAGAAAGCAGGGTTACACGAACTAGTGGGGTCATAAATTATAATCGCCTCAAGTACGGCAAAACAATGAACACCTAAATTAAGCTATACAGTCATACGCTATTATGTTCAGCAGATGGTACCACCCTCATGTTTGGCAATGCTAATTCATCACCTTCACGGAAAGTAAAAATCTGCCAGATTTTAACCGGCAGCGCTGAAATCTGTTCTTTTCAGATATTAAAGATCATAATAAAGATTGATTAACGGACAAATTTGGGAAAGATGCGATGAACAATTGGTGAGATACGTACGTACATTGTACGTTCAAACTTGAAGTCTGAAAATTCGGCTCAGTTCATTTCAGAATGGCAAAACTCAGGGCTAGCATTCTAGGATTTGAACAAATATGTAGAATCTTTTTAAGAAATAATAGGAAATCTCTTGATTCGGTTGAAAATTGACAGAATGGCGGCCATTCGAAGTTAGTTGGAAGGAAAACTCGAAAAAAGGCCGGGCGGTCTTTTTCTTGGCGAACACTCTATCAACACTACAATAGTACAGTACAAACCACAGAAAGTGTACGATTTTCCGTGAGACACGGAAATTAGTTTGAGGTCTGGCAGTGTTTAAGGATAGGGCGTTCCGTGACCTAATTTCTGCTGGCCGCCGAAACGCCGATTCCGTGAGGGGCTGTGCAAAAATGACGTCATCGGTTAGGGGGGAGGGGGTTTTGCCAAGTGATGACAATCGATGACAAGGGGGGAGGGCGTTCGGCCAATGATGATGTCACTTTTGTCTCATAGGGTAATTTTGAGAAATTTAGCATTCTTCGCTTAAATTTAACAGTTTTAGTAGTATGAGGAGGCCTGGTTGGGATTCTGACCAATAAGGGCGAGAAAATTTTGAAAAATTAACTTTCAAAAACGCATTTATAACGCATTCTGGTCATCATTAGAGCCCTGCACAGGCCGCCTGGCACAAAATTTTGGCTGGGTGTTCCGGTTGGAGTCTGCCTGGGATGGATTGAGTTATTTTTTAAATCTAGGCTCTACTTTAGCCAAAACAAGTTTTTCTTTAAATCTATTTTATGTTTAGGTTTGTTATGTCATTAGAAATGTTTCTTTTTTACGTACTGTACTCTACGTAGTTCTCGCACAAGTCATTTTGCAAGATTTTCCGGCGATTTTTGCTCTCCCGAAACGGGCCATACCATCCGGCGCAAAATGTCAACCGGGCGGACTCGAAATTTGATATTCCAGGCCAGGCTGTGAAAAGAGGCACCATGCGCAGAGCGCTATTTAGACACCTTTAGTAAAGAATTTTTTCTTTTCTCTTATTTTTGACAGGTTTTTTCTTTCTACCTCTACCAAAAAAGGTGTACCTATGTACCTACACTACACTTACCTTGCCATTTTCAATACATGTAGTTCATAACTGTGTAGATGGGTTTTTCACTGAATTGTGATAAATTGGTAGATTTTCGAATTTTTCTCTTTGATTTTCTTAAAAATAAATGAAGAATCTTCTAAAAACAAGCTGTTTCTAAATACGGGAAAATCTAGAAGAATTTAGAAGAATAACTAGAAGAATCTAAGAGCTATTGTCCCAAAATTTGCTCATTTGAATGCAGGAATTTTTGCAAATTCGGGGGGGGGGGTGGAAAAAAGTGACGTCATTTTTTCGCTTTTAGAGGGGGGTTGGAAAATGATGACAACCGATGACAAGGGGGAGGGGGGTCTAAAAATGGCCAAAAATCGATGACGTCATTTTTGCACGGCCCCTGACCTGCATAGTAGGCTTAGCGCTGATCCGTGGTTGATGGAAAATCGTATGATTTGTACTACAGGACGGTTCAAAATACAGTATAATAACTAATAAAGTAAGCAAGGGCGCTCCGGAAATACAGGGAGGACGAAAGAAATGCGCCGAAAGGAGGAAAACGCTTCCTGGTGGCACGTACGTGGCAGCCAAAACCGAATTCCCAGCTGGCGGCGGCACGACACTCAAATCAATGGACAATTTGAAAAATTTCTCAGGTGACTGGGCGATAAAATTGCGCCCGATTGCTTCATAAACACCTGACTATCGATTAGAGCCGGCTACATAATGGTCGTTTAAGGGAAGGCCACTTAATTTTAGGACACAGTAGTCCGTCCAACCGCTGTCACATGGGCTTTGTCTTTTTCCGTTCCGCCTGCTGAATCAACGCGCCGGCCAAATTAGTTTGCCGTTGGCTGAGACACTTGCAAAATTAAATCTCATGTACTTTTAAGCGACCGGCCCGGCCCCAACGCACCACTGCTAATGGCGCATCAATCATAATTAGGTCTACGATCGAAAAGGTGTCTAGAGAAAGCCGCCGACTGATTATTAGCCGGCCGGCGGCCAGATTAAAAGCTCGCCAGCAACATAAATCTAGCTACTCCAGCACAATCAACGCCTAAAAGTCAATTATTCTATTATGACATGCATTTTTTGTTTGGCCAAAGTTGAGTGAGCTTGAGTTTTTTTTCGTATTCTAGCTAGTTACAGAGTGTACTGGACAAACGAATATTCTGATCATTTACAGTCCGATTGAAACACGACCGAAACGGTTCTACTACCTATGACTAAAGAAACAATGGCCTTTTCGCGAAACAAATTATAATCTAAACTTGTGATATTAATAAAAACAATTTTTAAAACTTATGTCCAGGGATGTTAGGTGTGTTTTATCGGTTTTTTCCTACGAGTCTGTAAATTAATGTATTTTTCTTTTCAATTTACACTGAGGCCGGGAACTTGCTCCAAACTATACTTGGTTATCTAATTGATGCTAGGGGGCGGGATAGGAATACCCCTAGCGTTAGGCCGCCCATGGGCCCATCACGCAAACCCCATAGAAGTCGTGGAACTTCAGGGTGAGCTAGAGGTCAGGGAATCTCCTAGATTCTTTGATGAATCTCAGGAGATCTCTGAGCTCACAACTTCTAATATCCTCAGGTGACATAATGTCACCCCGAGGGTACGCCCTCCAATTGCAACGTACTACTGTACTTGGTTGGCTACCAGCCCTATTGCCTTGCGTACCAAACTTTAGGTAGATACTCTTTCTACGTTAAAATAGCCAGCCAAGGTTATACACCCAAGTTTGGCTACACGTACCACATGTAGCTAAATAGGGTTAATACAGTCAGGCACTTAACGCCGTTTATGGTACCGACACCATATATGGTACCGGCACCCATGGCCATGGGTAGGGGTAGGGGTACCATATATGGTGCCGGTACCATTATGGTGACGGTACCATAAACGGCGTTAAGTGCCTGACTGTAATAGCTCAAGCAAGTTCAGCGGGTAGACATGTGACAGTGCAGCGAGTTATCGAAACAGACCAAAAAAGAAACTTTACTGCACACCAAAGAGCACAACGCCGATGTTACCTTTGAAATTAGAAAAAAGCTCAGTTGAGAATGGCAGTGGCAGGGATTGAGGCGGAAGGCGCGAGCCAAGGTAAAATTGCCCGTGACACGAGCCTCATCACATCATCAATCGATTGCTGACGGAATGGCTAATAAGTTGCAATTAAAGTCTAAGTACACACTCGACTACGAAATGTCACTTTCTCCAAAAATCAGCAGCCCACGGTAGGATGAGGAGCCGTTCAGTTGTTCGGCCGGGACATTTGGGAGATAGACGATCTCTAGAATTACTATAACTTTTTCGCCTAACTTGGCTATGAAGAAGGTTGACACTTTTATTAAATTCGGTCAAGTTACGAAGTTTGAAACGAAAATTATCACACAGAATTCTAGACATAACAAAAAAAGAAGTCTTACCTAATTTTCGAAAATCCTGCCTTTGAGCCAGTTGAAAAAAGTGCATAATTTGTGAGGTAACGAATGACGATATTTGGCCGAACTTAGAGGAGCGGAAAAAGTAACGAATCTGAAATAAAACCTACTGTATTTTATCCAAACAAATAGTTATACACAGATACAGTGCCTATTTTTTCTCTTTACCAACAAAATTCTACAAAAAATATAAATGGAGGGTCTATCAAAAAACAACCCCACAGACTTTTCCCTGTAGCACCGCAAATCTCAACCGATTTCAATGAATCCCTTTCTAAATCAAAAAGGCAAATAAATTCTTAAAAGATTGCTGAATTTTTTAAAATACCCTGCTCAGTTCCTGAGATATTGGCTCTCAAAATGAAAACAGTTATTTTGGCAATGAACAAGAGGAATTTTATTATTCCGCCGTACTTCATAGTAAAACTTATTCCTACCACTGCTGAGGGCCATTGGAGGCTTATTGGTGACACACATTCGGTTTACGTACTTCACCAGCAAAGTCTCGCTAGCTCTCAGCAGTAGGAATCTGTTTTATTGTCAAGTGCAACGGAATCGGTCTTGTTCTTTGCCAAAATCACTGTTTTAATTTTGAGACCGAATATCTCAGCAATTAAGCAGGGTACTTCAAAAATTCAGCAATCTTTTAAGAAGTTATTTATCTTTCATATAGAATAGGATTCATTCAAATCGGTTGAGATTTGCAGTGAAAAATCGGTGGGGTTGTTTTTTGACGTGTTTGTGGGCAAATATCTTTTAATTGTGTGTAAGCAGAGTATCTTTTAATAAAAATTTCACCAATGTTTCAAGAGTATATCAATCTTTCATACAAAAAAGGATTAATTAAAATCGGTTGATATTCATGGTTGCAAAAGCAGGGTTGTTTTTAATCACTATTGTTCAATGCTAAAATCTCTGTTTTAACTTTGAGGACAATTATCTCAGGAACTAAGCAGAGTATCTTAATGAAAGTTTTATCAATCTTTCAAGAATTTATCAATCTTTCATTTAAAAACGGATTCATTCAAATCGGTTGCGATTCGCAGCTGCTACAGTAAAAAAATCTGTGGGTTGTTTTTTGACGGACTCTAAGAGCCAGTCTCTGAACCGATCGAGTCTGTGTATTCAGACCTAAAAAATGAAACTTTGGCATGGAGCGCTCAAAATTGGAGGACTAATACGTCTTGATAGGTTATGTAACCACCGCAAAGAATTTCCAGATTCGACGCTCCACGCTCGAGATATGGCCTTCTAAAAATCGGCCCGCTTAACTATGGGACCAAAATTTCGAAATCGAATTTCTGACTTGCGGATCGGAATTCAGACCTAACAAACGGGCTTTTTGCGTAACTTTTTGAGTAGTTTAAGAATCTTTTACTAAATTTCATTTTTGGAAAAAAAAATTTTTTTAGTCCCCCTATCAGGGGGCATAACTCGTCTGGAACCCCCTAGACCGTTCTTTTTATTTCAGATTATTGTAGCGCTATATCTTAGCTACACGCCGGTGCAAAACATTACGGGCTACCGGACGGCAAACATTGAAATATTTGCGTTCAAAGATTAAAAATGCCACATTTTGCATGTTTCACTGTGCCCAAAAATTTTCATCTCCATGTTCCGGCTTACTAATTGGAGATGAATGCTAAAAATTGATGTCTAAGCTGTACTTTTAGAGTAGTTTAAGAAACTTTCATTGAATTTCATTTTTGGAAAAAAAATTTTTTTCGTCACCCTATCGGGGGGCATAATTCGTCTGGAACCCCCCTAGACCGTTCTTTTTATTTCAGATTATTGTAGCGCTATATCTTCGCTACACGCCGGTGTAAAACAATATGGGCTGCCGGACGGCAAACACTGAAATATTTGCGTTCAAAGATTAAAAATGCCACCTTTCGCAAATTTTTGGGCACAGTGAAACATGCAAAATGTGGCATTTTTAATCTTTAAACGCAAATATTTCAGTGTTTGCCGTCCGGTAGCCCGTAATGTTTTACACCGGCGTGTAGCTAAGATATAGCGCTACAATAATCTGAAATAAAAAGAACGGTCTAGGGGGGTTCCAGACGAGTTATGCCCCCCGATAGGGGGGCGAAAAAAAATTTTTTCCAAAAATGAAATTTAGTAAAAGATTCTTAAACTACTCAAAAAGTTACGCAAAAACCCCGTTTGTTAGGTCTGAATTCCGATCAGCAAGTCAGAAATTCGATATCCAAATTTTGGTCCCATAGTTAAGAAGTGGGCCGATTTTTAGAAGGCCATATCTCGAGCGTGGAGCGTCGAATCTGGAAATTCTTTGCAGGTCATTGATAACTTGTCAATATGTTTTAGTGTTCCAACTTTCAGCCCTCTACGCCCAACTTTCAATTTTGGGGTCTGAATAGGACAAAGGGCCAAGACTCGATCGGTTCAGAGACTGACTCATAAATTGTAAGAATCAATTTTGCTATAATGTAGTAGTGACGTAAGATACCGGAATCTGATCGTTCAAAACCATTTCGGAGTACTGTAGGTCGCACAAGACAAAGGCCAGGTCTCGAGGAGCGACGTGGGGCATAGTATCTAGTCGGTCCTCCATCCATCCGTCGCCTCTAGAAACAAAGTGGAGCACATTAATTATTGAGGCTAATTCAATACAGAATTAATCAAATTCTCTTGCCGGTTGATAGTCAAAATGCGAGGCGCACTCGCCAGCGAGCGCAAAGTCACCGAGCGAACCAGCGTCAGATTAAAGTCGGCTGTGAATCGGGAGTCGTCGAAGCAGGGAAAGATTTGACGGGCTGGGGGCTGAGAGAACAGACCGAAGCTGAAATATTTGTTTACTTTTATGTTCTATTATGCTATGCTATGTTAGTTTGTTAGGTATTGTTAACCTCCGAGATAATTTTTCTCACCCCCTTCGAATGATGTACAGTATGTACTACATAAAGTCAGTTGGGGAAAGGGGGAATTTTCTCCCAGGCCCGAATTTCGGCAGAAAATTCGTCCCAACTGAAATGAATTACGGGGGGAATTTTTTAAAACCCTATTTTGGGGTTCTAAACTCGTAATCAGGGTTCCAAAAGCAGGACTACTGTTGTTTGTGTATACACACACATTTACCATACACATTGTTTTTTCAATGTGTATATACACATACGCATACACGTGCACGTTGAAAATTCCGATCCGATACACATTATCATACACAAACAGTACTCAAAATGTGTATTTCGATAAGCAAATTTCGATAAGTTATGCAACAGAACAGAATTCAAAACTTTTGATGTTTTTGCAGTACTAAAGAGTGAGTAGACAGTTTCACAAAGCTTAAACATGGACCTAGTAACTCAGTTTCAAAGATATTCTAGTTTTCAAACAGTGGACTATGATACTGTAGATCTGATTTTTTACAGTTTCTCAATCAAAATCTGACCAAAAATTTGCATTTTCGTACAATACACATGCACATAAATACACAAAAATACACATTGTTTTTCTGGAGGTGTATACACAAATTATCATACACATTTGACAGTGAATGATACCATACACAATCTGAAAATCAAATACCAAACAATAGTATTACCGACCTCAATTAGGGTTCGAAACCCAAACTGGCTTTTTGAGTCCCAAATTACGGTTCAGGAACCCTAATTTGGGTTTCTGAAGCCCTACGCAAATTATGCATTTGAGATTTGAATGCATAACGCATACGCAACGCATAACGCATATGCATTTGAAATTCGTTACATAATATATTATTACGTATTTGAAACTTAATATGTTATATAATTTTGCATATGCGTAATGGCTGACGAAAGTCAACCGAAAATATAAAAAATAGGCATTTTGGCAAGTTTTAAAGCAAAAATAGGGTTTAAAGGGAATTTTTTCAGTTTAGACAGGATTTCTACCCGATTTTTAGTCCTCAAAACTCTGTTTTGAACCCAAAAATGTGGCTGAAACCCTCTTTTGGACACCAAAAACGTTCTTGTTCCTGTTGTAAAAATTAAAAATTCTTTCAACTCCCTACTGTACACTACGAAACAATCTGTTCAATTTATAATTTTTAAGCAAATTTTCTCAGTGGGTGCGCCTATATTATCGTACCACTTAAGAGCTAAACAAGCAAGCTCGCGTTTTGAAGTGAGCGTGACTTTTTTCGTAAACAAGTCATCATTGAGCTGTCATCAACGTAAACAAACTTTTGACAGCTAAGCTTGATTGTCACGACTTTATATTGCTCCAAAACTTCTTATAAACAAGAAAACATACCGACTCTGTCCAAATCTAGTCTTGTACTCAAATAAGCTCAATCCTGTTGCATTAAAGCCAACTTTAGAGTTAAAATTCTCAATTAGTAATCTGTATTGGGCATTGGGGGTTAAAGTTGTTGCTACTTTCAGCATCCAAATTTCGTTCAATTCATCATGCTTCAGGTCGACCACCTTCAAAACAGTCCAATCATCTTTTTTGACCTCAATCAAAGCCACCTGAGCCAAACCGATCTCCAATTGTTTTCCATTAAAATAAATCTGGTCAGTAGCATTGGTACAATTCATTCTAATCTCCACCCATCCTCTGACATTCAAATTACTGGCCGCATTATAGGTGAGATAAGTCTGCAATTTGACCTCATAGAAATACGGCCACAAATCATTGGGCAGCTGTTCAGGACCTCTCCACTTTGGCCTAACTTTCTTCAATACAGCCAAATAGATCGCAAACCCAAGCGCAGTACACAGTAACAAGACAATAACCAACCAAAGTACGAAACACTTCCAGTGAAAACAAAGACAATGATGGGCCTTCTGACGAAAACGAACAGAGGGAAAAGGCTGAACAGATTTCATAGAGTTTAGAGATTTATTCGGCACAGCTCTAGTACGGCGGCTTCAGTACACAACAGAGTGACAATATTTGCAGTGGAGCGGAAAAAGTCAGTCAGTCAGTCGTCTGGTTGGTCGCGCTTTCTCAGGCTGCCGCCGGCCGCGCGTCGCTTCTTAAAAGCCACCGGGGCGGTCTGATTGGCCCTTTTCAGTCCGATCTTAGCCGCGTAAATAGAAGAGACCGTTTTTTCCTTGAACTTCACACGCTTCTGCTCGCTAGACTCTTCTTGGGCCAGCGATTCCAGTGCTTCCTGTTCCGAACTGACTGATTGCTGTTGCGAACCGGGCAGGCCGAGGTCGGGGAGGGCTCTGAAATATTAGTATGCATCGATATGGACCAAAAATAATAATCTTTCGTTACTATAGCAAGCGAAGCACTGAAATCGTTTAAATCGTTTACGGTTTTCGACGCGAATTTATTGAGTAGATACTACAAAACCACTTGCCCCCTTGGTAGGGTGGCTGATCTGTTTCAAACATGTACATTGTAGTTGGGGGTTTGGGAGGTTTCCCCCAAACCCAATTTTCGGCAAAAAACCCCAACCGAATTTGGGGGGTTTCTGCGTAATTTAGGATTTCAAAAGCACCTAAATAGGGTTCCGGAACCCAAATTTGGGTTTACGCGTACACATTCGCTCAAAGTACATGCAAGAGACAGGGGTTCCACGACCGGGTCGTGCAACCCACCACAGAATGGAACCATTTACAGTTATTCTGTAAAACAATTTTTCGGTAAATTATTGCAAGTTTAGACACAAAAAATACCTCTAAAACAGCGTTTTCTCTGTATCTGAGCCAAAATCCATACTTTATACCGTACTTGGGTTCAATCAATCACCCCGGGTCGACTCAAAACATCCGACTCATTCCGCAAACCACCTATTAAACGAATGGCTTAGACATAGTACCTTGAGCTTGCTAGCCCATCCAAAGGATTTGATTATACCTAGCTAGCAGCAGACATTGAGTAGTACTTCGGCTGAGGGTGTAGAAAGAATTTTCAAAAGACGAGGGGCTGGTGAGCCAAAAAGCCCGATATTTTTGCGCGGCGCCAGACCCCCAACCCCCTTCGGCATACATGTAACAGGTCATCCGCCGAAGGCGGAGGATGGGCGGTCTGGCGCCGGCCGGAGGGTCTGTGCCTAAGTCGGGTGGGGAGCAGAGCCCCCAGACCCCCTGTTACATGTATGCCATGGTACCCGCACCATATATTGTATCCCTACCTTCCAACTGGAAACTGTACCAATACCGCATACGGTACCACCACAGTCCACGAACGTGGGGTCCATACATGTAACAGGTCATCCGCCGATGGCGGGAGGGGGGTTGGGGGTCTGGCGCCGGCCGGGGGGGGGGGGGGCACTGAGCCAAAATTTTGGGAGGGGGGTGGGGTACAAAAAACGCTCAAAAATCGAAAAAATCACAATTTTTTGGCTAAAAATCGCCAAAAATCGCTAATTTGGGCTGAAATACAGCTAAAAAGGGCTGTTTTGCAGGCGATTTTGGAAATTTTTGTGTCTGAAATCGCAAAAAATTGCTCAAAAATTTACTTGTCAGAAAAATCGGAGGGGGGGCGGCGAAATTGTCTCGGGGAGGGGGGGGGGGCTGGCCAAAGTCGGGGGCAGACCCCCCTGTTACATGTATGTGGGGTACTATGATATTGTAATATGGTGCCAGTAGCATAAACGGCGTTGTGGATGTATTATGTAGCTAGTCTAACTTAAGAAAGTAAGTCAAGCCAGACTCACTCTGGTTTCTCTTCCTTAACGGGCTGCCAATCTCCATACGGATTAACTCTAATCTTAGGCGGCGGTCTAACAGTAGGTCTGGGTACAGAAGACAACGGTACAGGTTCGACTTTAGTGGCAGAGTGAGTGACGTCCAGAATCTGAGCAGACTCCTCCTCCCGCTGCTGCACCCAATCCGGCTCCGGCGGGGCTTCGACCGAGGGTTGGGGCTCCGGTTCCACTGGCTTCGGTTCAACCGCCACCATCTGGTAGCTGCCAACAAAACCGCTGGTAAACCCGGTGGCTTGGGTGTCCTCTTGCTTGTTCTCTTGCGACTCCTGTGCTGCTGCTGCTGCAGCCGCCGCTGCTTCAAGCGCTGCTTGTTGTTGGGCTGAAAATCAGTATTTCTTATAGATCTTACTTAGGCCCATACATGTAACCGCTCCGGGCCGACCTGGGGAAGGGGGAGGGGGGTTTCTTCCGCAGGGGGGGGACCGGGGCGGGCCGGGGGGGGGGGCAAGCTAAAAATCCCAAAACACCAAAAAACGCAAAAATGCGACGTGTTATGTCGGAAGAATAGTAAAAAAAAAAAAAAACCCAAACAGCGATATAAAATATATAAAAAAAAAAAAGAAAAAAAAAAAGACAAAAAAAACAACAAAAAATTTTTCTTAAATATCAGCAGTGGAAACGCCAAATTCGGTTTCCAAAGGCTTTTTGAGTGTTTTTTTTAGTATAAATTTTTGCTTTTTCTATTGTTTTTTTTTATAGCGGGGGCTATTTGTTTTTTTTTTTTTTTGGGGGGGGGGGGGGGCCGGCCCGCGGGGGGGGGGGGGGGGGGGGGGGGGGGGTTGGGTGGGTTGGGCCCCGGTTCACACTACCAAGTAATAAATAGGAAATGAGCACAGTAAAAATCATAAGCGTCAGAAATCTTTTGGTCTTAACAATTTTTGGAAACTTAGCGATTTATGGTAGTAGTACACATAGTAAGTAGACCGGCGGAACGCGAAAAAAAATTAAATGATAGTATGCATCTATCGTATTTTTAGCATGCTATTTGAACGGACGGTCAATTGGTCAAAAGTCCAAAAAACGCCTATTTTGCCTTAAATAATTTTAATGAAAGATAGATAAATTTTTGAAAGAGCGATGAAATTTTTATTAAAATAATCACCTTAGTTCTTGAGATATTCGCTCTCAAAGTCAAAACAGTTAAAAAGATTCGTTCAAATCGCTTCAGTTTTACTGCTTTGTTTTTTTCGGACCTGTCTGTATTATCGGCTAAATTTTATTAAAAAAAGTGGTCAGCCAATTAGTTTCCAGAGTCACCCTACGTAGATCGCAGTTCAGTCTTGAAACACGATAAACAATCTCAGTTGAAACGAAATCCGAACAGGCGTATGAATACTGTACGAACACGGATAAAGTGCTTCTTTTCGGGTAAAAGTTCAGTAACTACTAGCAAGTAGCAGAAAATTGAAGATTTAAAATACAGTATGTAAACCTATTCAATTATAGTAGAAAAAATTTTAGCTATATGTACGCAATAAAAAGAAGTCTAACTGGTGATAAGGAATATCTGGATTTACGAACCGGTATTGCAGTGCGAAAAATCGGATTTTGAGTTTAAAATCGGCTCAGAAGAGCAAAAATAGGTGAATAATAAAGTGGGATAAAAAAGGTTCTAACCAGCTAATTCTTCTCGTTCTTTATTTTCTCTCTCCATCTGAAACTGTAGTCGCTCCAGAATTTCCTGCTCGTCCGTGCTCAGATATCCCTCGATCGGCGGCTCCCACTTGGTCTCTACAAGTTTCATTTGATAATAACTAATCTAATCAATATAATTATGCAAATTTATACGCCAGCTTCTTACCCCCGGAATGCAGGTTCCAATAATAAGTGTGTCCTTCGTCAGAGGTGGCCTCGGCCCACTGTTTCTTTTGCAATTCTTCCATATAGGCATAGGTTCCGGCTGAGTTATCGGGAGGTATTTGTGATTGCTGAATTTTCGCGTATTTGGGACTCTGAATTAGCCTGCTGCCCACTTCTGGCACGTCGTATGGATCATGGGGCAAAACGGAGCCGCGGTATGACGGTCGGGGAAGGGAACCAAGGCCTTTTGATTTTGCTAGAAAGGTTAGAGGTTAGGGCTTCTGGATTGAGAATTTAGGAGGCAATCTCTGATTCGAGTCTTGGTCATACATGGGCCGGAAAAATCCGGAGGGGGGTCCCGAAAAAACGCTCAGGGTTCGTGCGGCTTTTGGATAGCAATTCCTGACCTTTCCTGACATTTTCCATGACCAAACTCAAAATTCCCTGACTCATACATGTAACAGGTCATCCGCCGATGGGGGAGGGGGGTTGTAAAAAATCGCAAAAATTTGCTCAAAAATTTACTTGCCAGAAAAATCGGAGGGGGAGGGTCGGGAAAATCGTCTCGCGGGGGAGTCCCGTCCGGGGGTCTGGCCTAAGTCGGGTGGGGGCAGACCCCCTGTTACGTGTATGCCCTGACTAACCAGGGGAGAAAACTGCAACCATACGAGAAAATTTTGAAAAATAGGCTTTGAAAAATAATGCATTTAAACGGTATTCAGAGGGTAAATTTCCGGTTTAAGCAGTAGTATACGAAGTCTGAAGATCGAACTTCAAAAAGGTGTTGTGTAAAGGCTGACAGGACCATTTGGCGATGAAATGTTTCTGCTGCTATCAAATTTTTCCCTGACCAGACACTAAATTCCCTGACTTTTCCCTGATTCCCTGACTTTTTAAATTCCCAGACTTTTCCATGACTCCCTGACTATCCAGCTCCCGCACGAACCCTGACGCCTATTTTGCCTTAAATAAGCGAAAATTTTCTCCCTCCAGGAGCGGGGTGCGGGAGGGGGGTATGGCCGGCCGTGTGGGGGTTTGGGCGGGGGGGGGGGTGGGGTATACCCCCACACCCCCGCCCATGTATGGCTTGTTTGTCAAGTTGAAAATCGAACTTTTGCTAGAGGGCTCTGAGGGGGTCTACCTACCCCTTTGCCCATATCTGCTGTTACATGTATGCATATATGGGCCGGAAAAATCCGGAGGGGGGGTTGGGGGTGGAGACCTCGGGGGGGGGGGGGGTCCCCCGAAAAAGGCAAAAAAAAAAAACGCTTATTTTGCCTTAAATGAGCGAAAATTTAAGGGGTGGTGGGTGGGGCAGGGAGGGGTATGGCCGGCCGACGGGGAGGGGTATACCCCCTTACGCCCCCGGCCCATGTATGCATGTATGCTATCAGGCATAACCGATTATCTGAAAACCAGGCATCAATACAGAACGCAAGTTGGCACTCTCTAATACATTTTGACCCCCGAGAATCATACATGAACACCCCACCCTCCCTCCCTTCCTGGAGGGAGAAAATTTTCGCTTTTTAGCCACTTTTTTAACTTTTCCGGGACCCCCGCAGACAAGCTCCAGTCCTCCACACCCCTCATGTATGCCGAAAGAAAAGGCCTGACTGTTTTAAAGAGAAACCTTGTTTGGCAGGCTGGTGCATGTCATAAGCGGATCCGGAATTGCTGTCTTCCTGGTCGCGCTCCATATCTTTCTTATAAGCGGCCAGAGCCCCCATTTCCATCTGAACCAAAGTGTGGTTCAAATCGCGTTCTTGCCGCTCTTTTTCCTTGCTTTTGCGACCCAGCTAAAATTTAATCTCACCCAATAACAAGTCATACATCATTTATGACAACTCTGCTGCTTTTGCAATGTTAGCTATCTAGTATGTCCACTGGAAATTTAAGAGTCAGTCTCTGAACCGATCGAGTCTTGGTCCTTTGCCATATTCAGACCCCAAAAATGAAACTTTGGCGTGGAGGGCTCAAAGTTGGATGAGTAATACGTATGGATAGGTTACATAACCACCGCAAAGGATATCCCGATTCGACGCTCCACGCTCGAGATACGGCCTTCTGAAAATCGGTCTGCTTAACTATGGGACCAAAATTTCAAAATCGAATTTCTAGCGCACTAATCAGTGTTGGGACTTAAAAATTGGGGGTTTAGGGCAACTTTTAGAGTACTTTCAGAATCAAGGGTCGAATTTCATTTTCAATTAAAAAATTTTTTTTCGACCCCATTTGGAGCCCCCTAGCTCGTCTGGAACCCCCCTACACCGTTTTTTATTTCAGAATATTGTGGCGCTATCAATTCCCTACAGTTTGGTATAAGCCACATTGGCTGACCCATGGAAGAAAGTGGTGAAATATGGCTTCAAAAGTTGAAAAATCCTCAAATTTTTAGTTTTGGTACTGCACCAAAGTTTCCTGGTGGAGTTTCTAGCGCACTAATCAGTGTCAAACCAGAACTCACATTGGGAGGGTAAAAACCCCCCCCGGAAAATTTGGGGGAAGTACAAAAATTAAAATTTGTGTTTTCAATTTTTGGAGTTTTTTCATTTTTTAGATGTGTGTAATGTGGGAAGTGAAAGGGTTGAGATAGTGGATTAGTAGAGAAAAAAAAATGGGGGGGGGGGGGGGGGGGGGGGGAGAAGAGCGGAAGGGTAATAAAATATTTTGAAATAAATAGTGTTGTAATTGAAGGGGTACCAAAACTAAAAATTTGAGGATTTTTCAACTTTGAAGCCATATTTCACCACTTTCTTCCACGGGTCAGCCAATGTGGCTTATACCAAACTGTAGGGAATTGATAGCGCTACAATATTCTGAAATAAAAAAAACGGTGTAGGACTAGACGGATTCAGACGAGCTAGGGGGCTCCAAATGGGGTCGAAAAAAAATTTTTTAATTGAAAATGGAATTCGACCCTTGATTCTGAAAGTACTCTAAAAGTTACCCTAAACCCCCAATTTTTAAGTTCCAACACTGATTAGTGCGCTAGAAATTCGACTTTGAAATTTTGGTCCCATAGTTAAGCGGACCGATTTTCAGAAGGCCGTATCTCGAGCGTGGAGCGTCGAATCGGGATATCCTTTGCGGTGGTTCTATAACCTAACCATACGTATTAGTCCTCCAACTTTGAGCCCTCCACGCCAAAGTTTCATTTTTGGGTCTGAATACTGAAACTCGATTGGCCCAGAGACTGACTCTTAATTTTTAATAATTTTCCATAATATTTTTCCAGAGTTAAAAATGTCAGAAATACCAAATCTTGCTTTTTCTTGACTTTACGGAAATCAGAACTTCCTCTGTAATCGTAATTGGCTTTAGCATTCCTTACAAAATCTGAACACTACAGTTGGGAATAACTGAGTTAGTGTGATATCAGCAGCCAAACTTGAGGAAATGCATGTTTTCTAGTCGGTTAGAGCCATACATGGCCCGGAAAAATCCGGAGGGGGCATGGAGACCTCGGGGAGGGATGTCGCGAAAAAAGTCCAAACACGTAAATAAGCGAAAATTTTCTGGGCCGTCGGGGAGGGGCGCATAGCCGGCCGAGGGGGTATGGGTCGGCGAGGGGTGAACCGCCCTCACCCCCGGCCCATGTATGGTTAGAGCGTTTAAGCAATAGATATCTCCTATTTAGAACTCATTTTACACAGAATATTATGTCGTTTGGACAAATTTTTTTCCAGTAATTTCGATAATTTCAGTACCTTCGATGAAAATTTTTCCCTTTTCTCCATTTTTGTCCGACCCCATAAGCAAATTTCCATTTTTCGATTGGAAAATTTCCATGGAACATCTTTACCACTAACTAGTACAGCCAGGCACTTAACGCCATTTACGGCATTAACACCATTACCATATACGGTACCGGTACCTAGGCTAGTGGCACCACATATAGCACCCCTATCCATGGCCATGAATGAGTGCCAGTACTACTATATATCAGGGGGTTTGCCCCCACCCGATTTAGGACAGACCCCCAGATCTGAGACCCCATTCCGATTTTTCCGCCCCCCTTCGACTTCAAGCAACTTATTTTTTGAGCAAATTTTGCGATTTTTTGGATTTCAGCATACACTAAAATTGCAAAAATCACCTGTGAAGTGAATCAGCACTTCTTAGCTGTATTTGAGCCCAAATTTAGGATTTTTAGCCGAAAAAAATTGGATTTTTGTGCACAAAGCCCTTCTAGCTCAAACGGCACCAAAATTGGGGAATTTCAAGGGGAAATTTTCCGATTTTAGCGCCCTTTAAGCTATAGGGCTGCCCAGTCAGTATGTCTAATGGCAATACCAATCATGCCTGCAAGTTTCAGACCCTTACTCTTTGAGTTGCCGAGAGAATTAGAATTTCCCTCGACCACCCTGATTCTTAGTTTTCGGTTCATAAAACCAGCACGGGTTAGAGTTTTGGCACCAAACTTGCGCGGTGTCTACCCACTCACCTTGTTAATTAATGCTGAAAATTTTAGGCAAATCCATGAAGAATTGACCGAGAAGAAATCGTTCGAAAAAAGTGGGTGGACAATTTGTGGCCCCTATTGTATGATACCGGTACAGGTGCCAGGGCGTGCCAGGATAGGGGTATAACTATAATAAGCACCACCAGAGTGGCCGAACCTGGGGTACCATATATATATGGTGCCGGTGCTATAAACGACCTTGTTAAGTAGGTACTAGAAAGTAGGTTATTTAATGGGTTTAGAGCTGTCTAAGTATGTACAAGAGTGACAGAGACGGACCTCTCTGAGTTTGACCTGTACGGCGGCCTTGTGTCTGTTGCCATTCTCGTGGAATTGGATGCTGCTTTTGTTGTTCTGGAACCAGCACTTGCACACCTCGCAGAACTTCTTGCCTTGCGACTTCCACACCTCCGTCATCTTCCTACACAACACAAACACTTTCTTTCTTACAAGTTAACTGAGCAAAAATCGGGCGGACACAATCACAAATAGGGATGCAAATGGTATCCGGTATTATTTGGTATTATTCGGTATTATTTGGTATTTTCTAGGTATTTGGTATTATTTGGTATTTGGTATTTTTGTATACCAAATAATACCGAATAATACCAAATAGTTTAAATAACAGAATTGCTTGGACTTTCCAGCTAATAATTCAGCTTATTCTGCGTTCGTGGTATGTTTTACAACATTTGAGCTCATTTTTCTCTATTTTCTTGCTTAAAACAGTAGCAAAATGGATTAGAACTGTTTATATGGCTGTGATCTCAGCACAAAATTCTTAAAATTGATGTTTGAACTGAATGTTCCACTTTTGTCCAAACTTTTTAATCTGGGCCGTGTACATCGGAGATGCTTCCTGTATGACTGAAAAGCTCTTATTTGACTAGCCTCAGCTGACAGACATGTGAACATGAGCTTCAGCACGTCATAGAGCTTATTTAATTCCTTTTCCAGTAGTGGAGGGGTTTTCTGAACGTGGTAAAGCTTGATTTAGGTCTCGAAATCAGAGAGAAAATATTTTGCTTTAGTTCAGATTGCTTAGAACTTATTTTGAGACCTATTTGGTATTATTTGGTTTTATTTGGTATTATTTGGTTCAGAAAATACCATTCACTATTTGGTATTTGGTATTTTTTATACCATTTGCATCCCTAATCACAAATCGCCTCCCCAAGAAGTTGGAAAGTTGGAAAATGGAAAATATAAAACATGGAAAATGCTTCTCAACAATTTGGAAATTAGGAAAACATGCACAATGTCAACCAACCAACACAACAAATCACCCGATGCAAAAAAAATGCATATCAGTAACGCGGGCAATTCGGCAACATTCTCTGACTGAACGTGAATCCTCCTTCCGTTGCACCATCTACAGGGTGTGCCAAAAAAAAACAACCCAGCAGATTTTTCGCTGTAGCAACCGCAAATCTCAACCGATTTGAATGAATCCTTTTTTAAATGAAAGATAAATAAATTCTTAAAAGAGTGCTGAAATTTTCATTAATGTACTCTGCTTAGTTCCTGAGATATTTGCTCTCAAAATCAAAACTGTGATTTTGGCAGTGAACAAGAGGGATTTTTTTATTATTCTGCACTTCGTAATAAACCGGATTCCTGCTACTGCTAAGGGCTCTTGGAGGCTTTACAGGTGACACAGAAACTCGGTTTACTTCAACACTAAAGTATCATTTGCCCCAGCAGTAGGAATCTGCTTTATTATGAAATGCAACGGAATCGCTCTTGTTCTTTGCCAAAATCTGTTTCGGCTTAGAAGGCAAATATCTCAAGAACTAAACTGTGAATCTCAATAAAAATTGCGCCAATCTTTGAAGAATTTATTAGTCTTTCATTCAAAAAAGGGTTCATTCAAATCGGTTCAGATTCATGGTTGCAAAAGTAAAAAATCTGCTGGGTTGTTCTTTATCACTCTTGCTTATTGCCAAAATCTCTGTTTTGACTTTGAGGACAAATATCTCAGGAACTAAGCAGGCTATCTTAATAAACGGTACACCAATCTTTCAAGAATTTATTTATATTTCATTTAATAAAGGATTCATTCAAATCGGTTGAGATTTGCGGTTGCTACAGCAAAAACTCTGCTGGGTTGTTTTTTTTTGGCACACCCTGTATAAAGAATGGTTGGAGGTCGACGTGGTTTTGTATCTCTGGTATGCATGCACGTATTTGCTTTGCAAACTTCACTTACAGGCTGATATATAGCACTGATGTTTTCTCTTTTGGTCAACACTGTGACTACGTACTGACGCTGCCTGCAATTTGGAAATCGACTTATGAGATTTATGCTCAAACAAAAATAACCCGATTTACAGTAAAAAAAATCCGACTCCAAATCTATGTTGTTAGTTTAGATTTAGGTTTGTTGTCAGGCCACCGAAAGGTAGCGATGACAAGTAGATAAATGGGTAGCATCGTGGGATGGGAAGGCAAAGGGAGTCTGTATACAAGGCCACAGAATACTAGTTCCTCAGCTTTAACTTACCAGGGACTTTACATAAGATATTTTATATTTCGACTTATTGAATGAAACAATTTTGCGACAAGCATTCGTTTCCAGCATGAGCTGTTGCGCTCATTTTCTTCATTTTGGCCTTAGTACTGCTTATTTCCCTTCTCTTATGGTGTAACTTGCGATTTTCCAACTTTCCTACAGTACTTTCGGGGGAGGCGATTTGTGACATTGGAAAACCCGCAAAACCTGGTGTACCGCAGTGTACCACAGGGTACCGCACGTTCTCATCGTTTTCGTTTTTCTAGGGAGGCGATTTGTGTCCGTGCCATGATCTTCGTTGCGGACGGAGGCGCGGGGGCGGCCTGTGTATCTCGGGATCAATATTTACCCAATATTTACCCAGGTAGATTTTAATTTACCAGACATCAAACAAAAGTTACCCGGCCCGTTAGATTTATTTAGCGATCGCCGGAGGTCTTAAAAAACGTCGGAACAGCAAAAATTCTGAAAATTGTGACTGATCGGTTAGATGAACTGGGAGTAAAGGTGTTTTTCAGTATTTTTGCTTCGATTATTCTGGAAGTCATTCTACACTAAATTTAGTATAATAAATGGAGCGTCGTGAGTCAGTGACCGTGGTCGTCCGAAGACTGGGCGTTCGTTGGGAGCAAGAAGTAATCAAACAGATAATCTGTCAAGACGAAGCTGACGAAATTCGGAACAAAAGAGATGTGGCTGACGCAATTTGGCGGTTGGGGCCGTCCATAAACTACGACGTTCAAAAATTCAAAATTTTTGACCCCCACCCCGATCCGATTGCGGTCCGAGCATGAATAAATGAGTCCACCACAGCATCAACAAACAGTCGCGTGACAAAGCCAGCACATTCGCTTTGTTAATGTAAAGTAGGAGTAATCTTCCAATACCACTACATAGAGCTCCAAGACCTATCAGAAAGTCAGCGGATGCGAGATCTAAGAGAATTTGGCGGCGCTTATTGAACTAGGTTAGGAGAAGGTTACCGTGCAGTAACCCCTCAACGCTTCTGTACGAAAAATTTAGAACTACCCGCAATTAGAGTAAGTTCTTTGCTTTTGCGTAGCACTTGCTGGTGTACGAAATAAGTTAGAAGAATGGTGAGGTTTGCAAGCCAGCTACAGACCCTTCACTACTCGAATGATATACTGAGCATATTTTTGCGGGGTCAGCCATGTTGTGGCCGTTCAGTTAGCGGTATTCACAGGGAAAACGTCTTTTGAGATACGGTTACTGCGATCTGTTAACGTACAGTTACAGATCGCATAACAAGATCGGATTTAGCGTAGTAACGATGTGATAATGCGGCGCGGCGCCTCTGACTGATGATGCGTTAAATGAGATCTGCTAATGTACATTTACAGATCATCTGCAACAATCGCATTAGCAGATCACGTTAACCGTGCTACAACAGTCAGCACTGCGTTCTGGAATGGCTTTGGTTGATTCGTATTTAACGCATTTAACGTATTAACGATGTGCTAATGAGATCTTTGTAGACAGACCGTCTTACGATAGTTAAATACGATGACAAGCTACGGTTAATGCGATTACAAGGCACAGTTAATGCGATGACAAGCTACGGTTAATGCGATTACAAGGCACGGTTAATGCGTTCTCTAACTGCACATTAGCAGATCGCAGTAACCGTATCTCAAAAGACGTTTTCCCTGTGATTATTCATGGTCCAAGAGAAAGTCAGACTTCCACAGGGCGTCAGCATGCTAAATGAACAGGTTTCGTTTGAATAAGCTGGCGTGTTGTTCAGCACGCTGCTTGTTATTATTCACTTAGTACTCGAACTAAGTTGCGATCAGAATTGAATCAAAGTGCAAAGGCATAAATTAATGGAGGAGAAAGGTAGGCTGAAGGTGCTGTGCTAGATATGCCTGCGAGAAAGTTGCCGCTAGTTTTTGGCTGAAAGATTCAACTGATGTGCCGGATTGAGAGAGAAGCTAGGTTCTAATGAGAGTCAGACAAACGATTATCGCACCTGCAGCACAAAGGCCTGCCAAATTACTGTATTCTCTGTAGACATCTGCTGCTCGTTAGTAAGCAGAAAATAAAGGGCAAACTTGTTTGTCCAGCAGACAGACCTGGCTAACAAATCGAGCCATCTGTGTTTTTACAGCTACCACCGACTCAACAAGTCAGCAACTATTAGGAACGACACAGAATGAGCTCCCCACTTCAATCCGAACAAGTTCCATACAGCCTTGATGATAAACTGATTGGAGCAAGCTATGTTATGTTGAGCTGTGTCATAACAGTGGCATATCTACCTTGTCTGTGGGTGATTGCCAGCAACAATGATCTGAAGGACCTTTCTTGTTTGAGAGTAAGCGCTATTTCAATACAGGTTTAATGCATCAGTGTGCTGTTGCTAAGTTTCAAATATAATTAAACGTAATTTGCTCACCACACCTCCAGAGAAATATAATTAAATTAAAATTTACTTAACATATCTGAGAATAATTTAATTAAATTATAATTTAATTAAATTAAGTATTACGCATATTTGAAATACGGGGTGTAGGCCTGCTTTTGGCAGCTTACACCTTCGGCTGTACTTCCAACTAAGCAAAGCACGGATGCTGTAGAATAGTCAACTGTTCTCTAGAATGAGGATAAAAGAAGGATGACATATGATAGGTCAACAGTAATAATGGTAGTCGGTTAGAGTGGAAACCTCCATGTCATACTGCTTTCCAGTCAGTTTCTGCTTGCATCTAAAAAGGCAATGCTGGTGAGATTGAACCTATGCTATTGTATGGCATAACAGTTTCGTTTTTTTCCGGAAAAACCGGTTTTATTCCTAAAGGCCTGAAAAAACATAAATCGCGGAAAAAACTCAAGCAAAAAATAGCTAATTTGTGACATCTTTCTGATAAAAAATGGACTTTTGCGATGTATAATAGGCCATACCGACTCAAAACTGTTAGAAAAACAACAGAAAAGACCAAAATTGGCATGATAAAACAAATATGCAAACTGCTGTGATAAAATTTGCATATAGCGTTATCCGTGGAACCTGTCAGGCACTGTTTCATGCCTGTTTCGTGATTTATATCTATGTAACACATGTATTTCTGGTCTGAAAAGGCTAGGATACCGAGAACTTGAGCTGGAGTTTTTTCCTCGATTTCGGAAAAAACCGAAAAAAACCCGGAGAAAACAGAAAAAAAAAACAGGCCAAGGATTTTTTCGGAAAAATATCCATCCCTGGTTTAGGCCGCAAAACCACTGTGTGCGTGCGCTGGCCCCCAGCCGACGCACGTTCATCCACTCGGCGGGACATGTTTCTTGCCTTTTCGCAAAGAGTTTGTCGGGGGTGGGGGCACGAGCAGTCAGAAGAGTCGGGCTGACCTTTGGCTGCCGGCCAGCACTAATGCAGCAGGCATGCTTGGTCCTACCCAGCTGCCGGGCGGTAGTTGGCTTCTGATGCGGTCACGGCGCGAGCGCCCGCCAGTGTCACTGACAGTTGGCTTGTTGCGCCGTTTGTGCGTGTAAATGTTATCGGCTATGAACGTGGCCACGTCTTATCATATCAGTGCCTTCGGACCTCACGGCAACGGTGTACGGTTGCAAAGCAGTTTCGGCTCCGCAAAAATTTATAATAAAGAATACAATAAATCAGTTGCAGATGATGCTGCACGTTGGTGTGTCAGAGCTGTTGATTCTTCTGGCGCACATAATATTTGGATTCCTCTCACTTACTGGTTTCGCCTACCAAGCGCCCTATTGGTCTGAACCCTTCTGTTTCTGTAATCCTTGATCAATGAAAGATTTCAATTTTAGGTTGTTGAATTATTCCGCACTGTCGTTTATCTTTGGCTGGCATCTTTACTGTTTTCTCGCCAACGTTCTGTCATTGAACAGATGCGTCAGTTTCTGTCTCAGTCCTGTCTGGCACGAACGACTGTTCAACTCAGCAGCCACAACAGTGTGTTTACACTTTTCGTTTTAAACAGAGTTTTTACAGTTGTACTTGGCTCATCAATCCGTTTGTGGGGTCGGTCGGTGGGGCGGTCGGTCGGTCGGTCGGTGGGGGGGGGGGGGGGGGGGGGGGGGGGGCGGTCGGTCGGTCGGTCGGTTGGTCGGTCGGTCGGTCGGTCGGTCGGTCGGTCGGTCGGTCGGTCGGTCGGTCGGTCGGTCGGTCGGTCGGTCGGTCGGTCGGTCGGTCGGTCGGTCGGTCGGTCGGTCGGTCGGTCGGTCGGTCGGTCGGTCGGTCGGTCGGTCGGTCGGTCGGTCGGTCGGTCGGTCGGTCGGTCGGTCGGTCGGTCGGTCAGGTCATTGATGGGTGGCTTAATCAGATGGTCAGTCATTGTTAGCGCAGGTGGGTCAGTCAGGTCAGTTGGTCGTTTGGTCAGTGAGTTGGTGGGTAGGTTGACAGCTGGTGGGTAACTCTGTCAGTCACTTGGTCAGGTCATTGGTTGGTGGGTGGGTCAGTCAGTTTGGTTGGTTGTTGATCCATGGGACAGTTGGTTATGGTCAGGTCAGTTGGTCTAGTAGGTCAGTTCATTTGTCAGTCAGTCAATCAGTAGGTTGTTGGTTGGCTAGTTGGCTGATCAGTCAGCGGTCAGTCAGTAGTCAACTTGATCGTGGGATCCCGAATTTATGATCGGTTGTTTGGTTGGTTAATCAGTCCACCCATTGGTTGGCTGTGGCAGGTCGGTTACTGTAAATGGCACAGCTTTCTCTTTACCCAGATGTGGCTGGCTGGCTGCTGGTTTCTGACTGGTCTCTTGCTGCTACTGTACATGTCCGGTTACACCACCTGGGTCTATGTGGCTGAACGTTGGATTGGCTTCTACGACACATCCTTGCCCTTCACCCCCACAGCGATGGCATACATAAACGTGCTGTGCGCTGTCAATTTGGGCTGTGTTGCTATCTGTTACATCATCGTGTTTGGAGCCATGCAGTTCAACGTATGTACTTACCATCAGCTCCATTCCACTTCAACACACTTTTATTTCAGCTCAACAGCATGGCCTCTGGTTTGGAACCAGCGACTAGAAAGAGGGAAAACAGTTTGCTCTACCAGGCGCTGATTATCTGTCTGTCAGGCATAGTGACCGATAGATACTGGCATGAGGGAATCGAAGCAGCTTGCGGCAGTCTCGGTGCCTACTGCTTTCCCGTCGGTTCCTGGATGCACATCCTCAACTGTGGCATCAACCCTTTGGTTTATTTGACCATTAACAAGTCAGAGCTCTCTCTTCACTGAAATCAAGAAATCTCTCTTCTTCTTAAATGTAGCCAACAGTTGCAGAACTATCTCTGACAAAGTTATGCGTCTGATCAAAAGGTCACAAGTGAAACCTAGTGCAACTGACCGAGCTGCTGTTACAAGCAGAAAACCAGCCGAAAATGAACAAGAAGCAGGAGCTGAGCTTGAAAGTGTAAACAGCAAATAGTGTATAGCCAAAGACCGGGTCGCTTCAATGTTATTGTGACACTGTCGTTATGGTGTTGATTCACAAATAAATTCAGAAAATAAACTGTGTGACTGACAGTTGGCTTAAATAGCATTCGTTCCAGCCAACAAAAGCTTTGGCTTGCGGTAGCTCTAATCTTCTTCTGCAGAGAACAGCACAATCGGCAGAAAACAAAAGGTCCAGCTTATTCAGGCTTACGGGTGCCGGGAACAAGTTTGGTTGGCATTTTCACAGGTTGGTATTTCTTGAACGGTTGAGATGGCCGGAGCTCCAGAACTCCCGGAGCCAACGGGAACGCTGAAGATCTGACCAAGTAAAGTGCAGACAGAGCAGTTTGAGAGTCCTGTTCGTTATCTCGCGGCGGGAGATTTCTTCATACCTGTAGGCCACACGCTGGACACTTTCCTTTACACACAAAATTGTTTATATTCGACGCCACCCGATTTGAAACATGAGCTGGACGGGTTCACGCTACGTATAATTGTTGTGAAGTCTGAAAGCAGCGAAATGATCGATCGATCTATAGTTGAGTGCCAATTTACGTATGTATAAGTCGATTCTTCTAATGAATTAAGTAATTTTTATTTAATAGAATGATCAACTGTTTAACAAAACCTTAAAAATAGCTAATCGAATCGAATTTTTGCTTTCTGCTGAGGAAACGTTTGCCCAAAAGTCGATTTCTTCTAAAGCAAACCACTGCTGCATCAACAATTACCAGGCGTTAAGACTAGAGTGCGAACTGGTATTGGGTATTGGGTATTGGGTATTGGGTGTATTGGGGTGTTTTCCAGGTATTGGGTATTGGGTATTGGGTATTGGGGTTTTTACCCCCCAATACCCAATACTAATTGGGACAGGTAAAAATATGGAAAAATCGATGTTGACCTGAAAAATTGATCTGAAAAAATCGAAAAAGTTAGTCGATGATTCGGTTTAGGAAGCTGTATCGCGTTAATGAGTCGTCCATAAACAACATCGTTCGAAAATCCCGATTTTTCGGAGCCTCTCCTCCGAAAATCTAATATAAAAATGGTAACATTTCTAATGTCACCATAATGTACCAGTACCGTACCCATGACTATTGCGGTGGTGCACACAATTTCCGGCCATTAGGAAAAAATTCGCCAGAAGAAACACGACTGAATTACGAATTAAATACCCAAACTGTTAATTCTGCAAAATTTATGCCCAAAATGACTTCTAAATGCTTTCTGAAAAGCTAATTTTTCAAAATTTTCTCGCCGTGCTTGGGCAGCGGCCCAACCAGGGCTCTTAAAAGTTTTAATTGCAGTGCAAAAAATCTTGTGTATGCATCCTGAATGTACCTGTCCAGTGAAATTGCAATTTTTGGCCCAGCTATGCAAGTATTGGGTATTGGGTATTGGGTATTGGGGTATTGGGGGTCTCAGGTATTGGTATTGGGTATTGGGTATTGGGGTATTGGGTTTTTTAGGTATTGTTCGCACTCTAGTTAAGACATGTTTCCAACAGAAGCAAGCTTTTCTAAGCAAAGTTGCTTCTGATGCACCCAGGCGTGTCACCACCTACTAATGTAAATTGTCATGCTAAATTTCATTCAAGGAAAAATTTTTAATTTAATACAGCAGGCAGATGAATAAAACACCATAACAGTTGACATTGGCAACAGTGGTAACAAGCAAACAATACTGAACTCTGATGAGTGATTAGTTGAATTGATTAGGCAACCGCTTATCTTCACAAAGGAAGGTAAGTGTGGCGTAGGTTGGTACACCTTTTTTGATGGAGGTAGAAAGAAGAACCTGTCAAAAATAAGAGAAAAGAAAAAATTATTTACTAAGGGTGTCTAAATAGAGCCCTGTCTGTGCATCCTGCCTCTTTTAACGGCCTGGCATGGAATATCAAATTTCGAGTCCGCCCGGATGACATTTTACCTCGGACGGCCTGGCCCGTTTCGGGAGAGCTAAAATCGCCTAAAATCTTGCAAAATCACTTGTGCGATAACTACGTACGTACAGTACGTACGTACGTACAAAAGAAACATTTCTAATGACGCAACAAACCTAAACATAAAACAGATTTAAAGAATAGCTTGTTTTGGGTAAAGTACAACCTAGATTATAAAACATAACCCAATCCATAGCGGGTAGGCTCCAATCGGAACAACCCAGCCAAAGTTCTCTGCCGGGCAGCCTGTGCAGGGCTCTAACGATGACCAGAATACATTTTATATGAGTTTTTGAAGGTTAATTTTACTAAACTACTAAAACTGTTAATTTTTAGCTAAAGAATGCCTTTCAAATGCGTTTTTGAAGACTAATTTTTAAAAATTCACCCTATGACGCAAAAATGACGTCATCATTGGCCGAACCCCCTCCCCCTTGTCACCGGTTGTCATCATTTGGCAACCCCCAAACCGATGACGTCATTTTTGCACAGCCCCTAATCGAATCGAATTTTTGCTTTCTGCTGAGGAAAGGTTTGCTCAAAAGTCGATTTCTTCTAAAGCAAACCAGTGCTGCATCAAACTATTATCAGGCGTCAACACATGTTCCAACAGAAGCAAGCTTTTCTAGGCAAAGTTGCTTCTGATGCACCCACACGTGTCACCACCTACTAATGTAAATTGTAGATGCTAAATTTCATTCAAGGAAAAAATTTTTAAAATACAGCAGTTTGAATAAAACACCATAACATTGGCAACAGTGGTTACAAACAATACAATACTGAACTCTGATGAGTTATTAGTTGAATTGATTAGGCAACCGCTTATCTTCACACATCTGGGCTCCATGATAAACGATGTCATCGATCAGCGCTAAACCTCCACTTCCTATTGGCTCGCCGGAGTAATGAAACCCTGACGCAACCAACACTATCTGAAATATAAATAGGTAATGTATGACCACCTACAAAGGTAGACCAACTAAGAGAACAAACTAACAAAGAAGGGAGCATTGTGTCCATCTACATCCACTGTGCTTGTGCGACTGCCTTTTAAGGTATGACATTTGTCTAGAAACTGTCGCTGTCCAATCTCGATTCGACACACGTCTAAGGTGACTCCTGGGCTCAGCCAATGGGATAATGTCAACTTTCCCACGTTGTGCTGACAGATGATTGGACAGCTGGCTAGCAATGCTTGGTAGCTTGGCTGGGTCTGCTGCGTTCCCGTTATTAGGTACGGCCGCTCTGAAAACACCAGAATATGGCTAGACCGACCGACCGACCGACCGACCGACCGACCGACCGACCGACCGACCGACCGACCGACCGACCGACCGACCGACCGACCGACCGACCGACCGACCGACCGACCGACCGACCGACCGACCGACCGACCGACCGACCGACCGACCGACCGACCGACCGACCGACCGACCGACCGACCGACCGACCGACCGACCGACCGACCGACCGACCGACCGACCGACCGACCGACCGACCGACCGACCGACCGACCGACCGACCGACCGACCGACCGACCGACCGACCGACCGACCGACCGACCGACCGACCGACCGACCGACCGACCGACCGACCGACCGACCGACCGACCAAAACCGAACTTACGAGGCGTAGAATGAGTATGAAAGAAGTGTGGAAATTTATCAGCTCCCACGATGCTATCGACCAATGACCAATCGAATTCGTCCAAAACTCCACCCACATTCATCCAGCAACACTTGTGGGCGTGGTCAAATGAACAATCCAACGAATGAGAGTTGTGATGAATTGGCAGACCACCTCCTTCATACGGAGCCAGTAACGTTGGCCCGAATTTTTCTGGCAAAAGTAACAGTTGGGATAGAATAAAAATGCCACATACAAATAGATTTCTTACGTTCCACATATCCTTTAAAAATTTTGGGCCAGTGAGCTAAAATTTCGACAGATAGAAATCTGTAACGCAATATAAAATAAATTGTACCTCGAATTTCCGCTTGGGACAAGCGATCCAGGTTTTGAGCATGGGCTACAAAGTTCAATTTTTGTGCTTTTCAGGTAAATATTTAACAGAAAACCTTTCTAACCTGCACAGAAGGACAATAAGAGCACTGCCAATAACATCTTAAAGATATTGGGGCTCCAGAAAGAAAGAGACAACTATTGTCTATTGTACGTAGTGTACAGCGCAAAGAATAAAATCGATTTCAAGAGACCTTTCTCAAAGCGAAACTGGCCCCCGCCCGCAACATGACAAACCCGATTTCCCGACGGAACTGACTTTGGTGTAAATAAACTGGACGAGATTTGTTGCAGACTTGAATGAAAAGCTATACTGCGTATAGCATCTACATAACATTGGAGTTATAGAGACTGTTTAGTCTTTGAAAATTTTGGACTCATCGAAATTTACCCTCTCGCAGTTGCACTCGCAACTAGCATAAGAGTAAAACTGTAGCAACAATAGATAGTAAAATGGGAAAGAGAAAAGTTAATAATTTGCCGGTTTGGCAGGAAACCGGTCTGTCATTAATAAGACAGCCGGTATTTTGACTGCTCAGCGTCACTAAATTTACAAGTCCTTTCTACTTGTTCTTCTAAATTGATTTAGAACATGTTGTCCGTTTCAGAACTGATTCTATTCTGTGTCCTCTTATTCTCTTTTGTTCTGTCTAATGATGTGGAGAGAGGGCACCAAACGCTGAACGACAATTTCTCACCGAAAGCGCTGAAAGAGTTTAACTCTCTTTACAAGTTCACCAAAACTTACCCCAAGAGAATTTTCCCCAAATGTGGACCGGCTAATACGAGAAGCGGAAGCACCGACTGTTATGTTACTGATGCCGATCACTTTCAAAGTGAACTGCCAAAGCTAATGAGAGATGTCAAATGTGTGGTAAGTAGTGTTCTGACGATATTAAAACTCGACCATATTCTATATCGATATTTCTAAATCAGCCTAAAAAAGTCAATGTGAACTGCGAATTGAATTGAATAATTGGGAAAATATTGCAAGGGAACAGCAAATTGAACCAAATTAATCATGTTTCCGTTAAAAATTTTAGATTATATATAATTGTCATTGCCAACCGAGATCGGGCAGACATGTATAGTGGGGGGTCGGCAGAATCGGCCAATATGGCGTGCGTTGGACATCCCTATGGCCCCAAAGTAAAACCCTAAAACAGTTCCGCCCAACTCCCTCTGGGTACTCAGCAATGGCCATCCATGGTTCTCTATGATGAAGGCCATTTTCCATAGTAAAACTCCAAAACACCCCCCACGGAAATGACCTTTTCTCTGGGGGGCGAGCAAACTCAGACCCGTGCTATGCAGCGTTCGAAAGCTCACATCATGGGCTTTCAGAATCTGTAATAAAATTTATGGTGATTTTTGTTGTTTCAAAAATAATCGTTCCCGAAGTATCCAGTAATCACGATTTTATCAGTTTTCAGCAGCCAAATAAAATGGTTTGGCATGAAAATTTGATGAGCATACTAGGTTTTCTGACACGGCAAATTCAATGGCGTGATCCATTTGTGCATAGGACCATGTGATCAATCGATAGCCAGCAATGGCCATCCATGGTTCTCTCTGATGAGGGCCATTTTCCGTAGTAAAACTCCAAAACACCCCTCACGGAAATGAACGTTTCTCTGGGGGGCGAGCAAACTCAGACCCGTGCTATGCAGCGTTCGAAAGCTCACATCATGGGCTTTCAGAATCTGTAATAAAATTTATGGTGATTTTTGTTGTTTCAAAAATAATCGATCCCGAAGTATCGATTTATCACGATTTTATCAGTTTTCAGCAGCCAAATAAAATGGTTTGGCATGAAAATTTGATGAGCCTACTAGGTTTTCTGACACGGCAAATTCAATGGCGTGATCCATTTGTGCATTGGATCATGTGATCAATCGATATTGATTATCGAATTAAAACGCGATGGTAGCTCGAGAACGATACCATAGTTGAAATCGGCATGCTAGAAAGCCACTAACATTATTAGCCTGTGTAGTTGGAACATCTGCACAGCAAAAAATCGATAAACAATCGATATTGATTATCGAATTAAAACGCGATGGTAGCTCTAGAACGATATCATGGTTAATCGGCATGCAAGAAAACCACTAACATTATTAGCCTGTGTAGTTGGAATATCTGCACAGCAAAAATCGATAATCAATCGATATTGATTATCGAATTAAAACGCGTTGGTAGCTCTAGAACGATATCATGGTTGAAATTGGCATGCTAGAAAACCACTAACATTATTAGCCTGTGTACAGGGTGTCTCAAAAAAATGATCACATTTCTTTTTACTGCCATTTCCGCAAATTTTGACCAAATAGGCTGAAATTTGGACCATAGGTGCCCAAATTCGGGCAATTTTATGTGTTAAAGTTTGGTGCACTAGGCTTAACTCATTCCCGAGAAATTTCAAAAAAAGTGAAATTTGTTAAATCAATAGTGAAAGCCGGTCACCGAAAAAATGATCACATTTCTTTTCACTGCGATTTCCGCAAATTTTGACCAAATAGGCTGAAATTTGGACCATATGTGCCCAAACTCGGGCAATTTTATGTGTTAAAATTTGGTGCACTAGGCTTGACCAATTCTCGAGAAATTTCAAAAAAAGTGAAATTTGGTAATTTCAATACCAAAATCCGGTCACCGAAAAAACGTTACATTACATTATCGCCTAAGCTCTAACGATAGCGTTGGAGTTCATGCGTCAACTTTTTACACACGAATTACCCTGAACTTCTGCGTTTACACTCCAAATTTCATCCAATTCCGTCAAAAATTAGAAAAGATACAGGAAAAGGAAATGTTTCCATTTTTCGGTGACCGACTTTCACAATTGAAATTACCAAATTTCACTTTTTTTGAAATTTCTCGGGATTGAGTCAAGCCTAGTGCACCAAACTTTAACACATAAAATTGCCCGACTTTTGGCACCTATGGTTCAAATTTCAGCCTATTTGGTCAAAATTTACGGAAATGGCAGTAAAACGAAATGTGATCATTTTTGGGACACCCTGTAGTTCGATCATTTGCACAGCAAAAATTCGATAATTGATCAAATATCGATTATCGATTGATCACGTGATCATAGCTGTAAATTGATGTCGCGAATGAATTTGGCGTAGCAGAAAACCCCCAATTTGGTAATCCCATTTTCCTTCTTAGCTGATTTAGTGAGGTGCTGAAAACTGATAAAATCGTGATAAATCGATATTTCGGGATCGATTATTTTTGAAACAACAAAAATCACCATAAATTTTATTGCAGATTCTGAAAGCCCATGATGTGAGCTTTCGAACACTGCATAGCACGGGTCTGAGTTTGCTCGCCCCCCAGAGAAAAGGTCATTTCCGTGGGGGGTGTTTTGGAGTTTCACTATGGAAAATGGCCTTCATCATAGAGAACCATGGATGGCCATTGCTGGGTACCCAGAGGGAGTTGGGCGGAACTGTTTTAGGGTTTTACTTTGGGGCCATAGGGATGTCCAACGCACACCATATCGGCCGATTCCGCCGACCCCCCACTATACATGTCTGCCTGATGGCCGCCCGATCTCGGTTGACAATGACAAATAAATATTCGGTACTTTATTACAATGCACGTGTACACCACAATTAGCAGTACTAACCCCGAAGGGCCACATGCAAGGCAATCACCACTCGGGGACGAACCCCACTGTGTGTCATACACTGAACTGCATATGAGCCGACATTGCTCACCACTACGCCACCGACGCAGACATATATAAGCTACCCTTTGTTAGAGGAGCCAATGAAGTTCTTTCTGATCCAAACCTGCAAATACAGTTTTTGGTTGACGAAATTTTAACTCTGTAGACAGGATTTAAGGAGGTTTTAGAACAAAAACTGCTGGGTTTTTTCGTTTTAAAATGTCGAAATATCGATGCGAAATATCACGATATCGATATCGATATTGGAAAGATGTCGATATATCGATATTTCATCGGAACCCTAGTGGTAAGGGCTTGTTCTCTATTTTTCTGCTTTCTTGCATTCCTGCGCTAACCCGTCGCTCTTGCGTTTCAACTGAATCATATGCAATGAAAAATTATGCACTTTAGTTATTCCGTTTACAAAATGCCTCAATTTTTTGAAATGATCTGGAAAACAACACTTGTCCCGATATTTCGATAGATAAGCAGAACAGTAATTTCTAAAAACATGCTAGCCTTAACTTTGCAAGCAGGAAATTTAACTAGAGACGTTAAAAAATTCATCGAGGGACAGGATGCTTGATAGAAACGGATCCTAAGGGCTTTAAGCGTCACTACAAAATACGTGTCAATATCTCAAATTTTAACCTAACCGCGAAACTTGGGAGACAGCATTTGAGTCAACCGCGTATCAAGCTAAAATGCGAACTTTAATATTCGTTCTTCTGGTATGTATTCTACTGATGGTAGAGAGTTCTGAAAGTAAGACAAATCTTCGGTTTTTTGAGCTGTAAACAAAAATTTACAGACGAAAATCCAAAAGATTCGGACGGTGAAACAAGTCAAGAGCTCGACTTTTCCACTCCGACCAATTTGATGCAACGTCTGATAAAATGGCGCAAAAAAATTCGCAAAGTCCTTGAAGAGCGCTACCCGAACAGTGAACTGAAATTTGTTCGATAAAACGAACACATATTTGTGAACAATGACCAAGTCAAATAAAGTAGAGCATTTCGCTGCATTCTTCAAACAGAAACCAATTCATTACAACTTGGATATGTGCGCGGTTTCTTTCTACGGTGTTGTTAGCATTCGCCTTAGATAGAAAAATATAAAAAGCGCACACATTTCCAAATTGTACCATATAAACCGCTGCGCTTTTTTTCTTCATTGCTTTTGGGGCGCTATTATTGGAGCGTGCGCGTTTATTATTTCAAAGCTACATTGGTCATCTCAAGTATCCTCATTTTTCTGAAAATACAGGGTATTTTTGTCTTAAACACCAGCAATCTATGTAGATGGTGCGCCAAAAAAACAACCCAGCAGATTTTTCACTGTAGCAACAGCAAATCTCAACCGATTTGAATGAACCCTTTTCTAAATGAAAGATATATAAATGCTTAAAAGATTGAAGTAACGTTTATTAAGATAGCCAGCTTAGTTCCTGAGATATTTGTCCTCAAAGTCAAAACAGAGATTTTGGCAATGAACAAGAGTGATAAAGAACAACCCAGCAGATTTTTTACTTTTGCAACCATGAATCTTAACCGATTTGAATGAATCGTTTTTTGAATGAAAGATTGATAAATTCTTCAAAGATTGGTGTAATTTTTATTGAGATTCACAGATTAGTTCTTGAGATATTTGCCCTCAAAGTCGAAACAGATTTTGGCAAAGAACAAGAGCGATTCCGTTGCATTTCATAATAAAGCAGATTCCAACTGCTGGGGTTAATGATACTTTAGTGTTGAAGTAAACCGAGTTTCTGTCTCACCAGTAAAGCCTCCAATAGCCCTTAGCAGTCAGGAATCTGTTTTATTACGAAGTGTAGAAAAATAAAAAAATCCCTCTTGTTCACTGCCAAAATCACTGTTTTGATTTTGAGAGCCAATATCTCAGGAACTAAGCTGAGTACATTAATGAAAATTTCAGCAGGCTTTTAAGGATTTATTTATCCTTCATTTAAAAAAGGATTCATTCTAATCGGTTGAGATTTGCGGTTGCCACAGCGAAAAATCTGCTGGTTGTTTTTTTGGCACACCCTGTATATATGAATTTCGGTCTGACTAATGTTTGCAAGCTAATCAAAGAAAATTGTCTCAAAGGGACAGTTTTCTACATTTGAAACACGTACAAAGCGTTGATAGTAGTGCGCATGGGAGCGCTATTATTAGAAGGGCGCTACTATTGGAGCGTGCGCTTTTATCAGAAGTTTTACAGTAATCTATTCCAGGAGCCAACAACAGCCCAACTAGAATTAGTAAGTGTGGCGGTGCGAAAGTTCGCAGACAACGAAACAATGGCGATAATAAAGAAAAGAGCTGATCAATGCGGTCTCACCTGTCAGAGGAAGCTGTCTTGTTGCAGGTTTGTAGCTGCCTAAAACGGGCAGGTGAACAGACTGGACGTGCGTTTCAGATCAAAGACCAATTTTTATCTGCAAGGAATCAAAAGCGAACCATGTCAACGGCTTGCATGCGAGGTGGACCCGCTCTCAATCAGGGAAATGATGAGTATTGGCACGAGTGACATGTGCGATTTGGCATCGATTGGCTTTGCTGACTGGCAGATTGTTCAGTTTGGCTCCAGATTGATGGGTCAGGGTCTGGGGGAGATGAACCGAAGACTGATGTGTGGCTTGTTTGGGGTGAAGCGGCCGCGAATGAACTGCGTCAAGTATGTAATATGACTGGTTGTGTGAAAAATGCGAAGAAATCTTTTCTAGAGTGGGCGGCAGATGTCGCTGTTGCTGTCATGACAAGAAGCCAGTCGGTCGATACTGCGCCCCGGTGCGAAAAACTGGCTGTCGTAGATAAATCGACCGAAGATGAGTGTCAAAATTGTTTGTTTGAAATAGTGCGTTAAATTGTTATGCGAAAAATAGTACAACAACAATATCCACCTGATAACTGAATCATTTGTCGTTGTTGTTGTGGTAGCTTTTTGTCCTTTCGGACTAGGAGTAGCCAACAGCTATGGGACTGTCGCTGTGCAAAAATGACGTCATCGATTAGGGGGAGGGGGTTTTGCCAAATGATGACAACCGATGACAAAGGGAGGGGGTTCGGCCAATGATGACGTCACTTTTGTCTCATAAGGGAATTTTGAGAAATTAGCCTTCAAAAACGCATTTGAAAGGCATTTTTAGCTTAAATTAACAGTTTTAGTCATACATGTAACAAGTCAAGATTTTTCGGCGATTTTAGCTCTCCCGAAACGGGCCAGGCCGTCCGGCGCAAAATGTCATCCGGGCGCACTCGAAATTTCATATAGAGGCAGCGTGCGCAGGGCTGTATTTAGACACCTTTAGTAAAGAATTTTTCCTTTTCTCTTATTTTTGACAGGGTTTTTCTTTCTACCTCAACCAAAAAAGGTGTGCCTAGTATACACAAACAACAGTCACGCTGAGCCATCGGCGCGACCTGTGACAAATATTATTGCACTAATGAGCAAACCAGTAGTAAAAAAAGTCCAGCTCAAGTTAGGTATACGAGCGATAAGAACAGTCAAGGTTGGCGGTGGTTTATCGATTTTATCGACCAGTCCCTTGATGGACAGATGACCGACATCGACGGTGTTGACTACCCCCAGCGCCAGGACAGTCGGTGCCCAACGCCTGCGCTGGTGCTGGGGGGACTCGGAAAGTTTTTTTTTGAATACTCGGATATACGTGCAACTGGTTTGCACCTGAAGTGTCTGTCGGGCGGGAACAAACCCGTACGCCTCACGCTGGACGGTGTAGCCTTCATTGTAAAATTGCTTTTATTAGACGCCGCTCAATATGAAACACGAAATGGACGAGTTTTCGCGACGAACCTTTGCGAAACGGCAAAGCAACGAAATGGTCGATCTTGGGCGCGCAGAGCGAGCGAATCTTTGGTTCGATAAACTTCTAATAACGGTGCCCTAGCTTTAATGCTGCAATTAATAATTAATAAAAAATAATTAATAAATAAAAACATCTTCCCCATACATGTACTAGGGGGTTTAGTTAGGGGTTACCCTTAGCTAGAAAGGCCAAACCCCCTTCACCCTCCCGAGACAGTTTAGGGACCCCGACCCAAAAATACAAGTACTAGTAGCGGCAGTACTAACAAACTGACTCAGAATCACTAATATTTAGGTTAAAATTCGTTTGAAAAGCCTTTGGAAATCGATTGGCGTTTCTGGCGACTGACT
>JASANB010001944.1:0-67926 GCA_030248155.1 Sabatieria punctata
TTTCTACATCGATTCGTTCCCGAGTTATAAGCCGAAATCTGAGGTTGGGTCGAAAAAGTGACCCTCTCAAAAATGACCGGGAAGGTGATAAAATGTCTTTTTAGGTCAAATTAAACCAAAATACAAAATTTTAGCCAAATCGGAGACAAAAAGTTGAGATTTGTCCGGTAGTTAAGGAGCAAAAGTCGATTCCTAGAAAAACCGGCTCTTAAACTACGGCCTAGGTGGGGTTCCGAATCTTAAGAACCATTTTTCCGTACCAGGCTGGGGGTCCGAATTCGGTGGGGGTCCGGGGGTCCGGGGGTCCGAATCCATATTACCCGTCGTCGCGCTATTACGCCTCGGTGTCACTACTCATGGTGTTGACGGTGTCGTTTAGGTTTTGTCGTTATCCAGTGTAGTTTCGTATAGCCCTTCCTTTCCTTGGTTTGAATCGGACTTGTCACGTTCGTTGCAGCTCGGGCTAATTCGAGTATTCGTGTAGGGTGAGACGGAGAGAGAGAAAGGGCTATGGGATAAGGAGCTGACGAGCAGCTGCTGTTTTCCCCGTTTGGATTGTGCCTTCTTCTTTCCTATTGCCGCCGTTGATGAATGCCTACTAACTAGAATAGGGTTTTGAGTAATGAAGAAATGAGTTCGAAAGTATCCCAGAGTATGCAGAATACTGATTACGATGATGCAGAAGAGAAAGCGTACCTGACCGTGCAGTTTTTTACCAGTCAGCATAAGTAAGTTAAACAAGTGCGGGTGTTTTAACATTCATGGGCCGAAAAAATCCGGAGGGGGTCTCGAAAATAGTGGGGTATGGCCGGCCGAGGGGGTGTGGACTGGCGAGGGGGGAGGGGTAAACCCCCCTACCCCCGGCCCATGTATGTGCCTGCCCATCATAAAATTTTCTGAGGTTTTTGAATTTTGTTCGGTTTTTGTCATCAATTTTAATGGGTTTTCGACATATAACTCTTTTGTATGATGACGTAGGGGAATGAGAGTGCCACCAAACGATGGCCCACGTCCGTACACATTCGGCGCTATGCAACACGTCAGGCTGAGAGGGGTCGGGGAGGGGGTATGGGCCGGCGAGCTGGGGTAAACTCCCCTCACCCCGGCCCATGTATGGTTTTAGATAGAATTTAAAGGAGCAGGTGTAGCTGGGAGCAAATCAGGAACCGATCCGATATTTTAATGATCATAATTAACAAGTTTAATCAATAATTATCGACTATCGATTAGTTTTGTCAAAATACCAAAATTTCAAAATCGTCCATATGTTCATGTTATATATGATTAGAAAGCCCTTCGACCAAGCAGTCTAATTTTCACTATATCAGTATAATAGGGCACGCCCCCGGTGCCTGTTTTCCAAATATAAAAGTACCCCTAGAGACGCATCAGTATAGGGCACACTCCGGAGGGCCTGTTTTCCAAATATAAAAAAGTTCTGAAAGCAGTATTTCTCAAAATGTTGGAAACTGGAAGGGAATCAATCAAATGTGCAACGAATGAAGCGCACAGTGTTGTGTTTTAGTCTGAATGGCATTCCTGATTATCCATTCTCTGTGCCGGATACTGCAGGACACGAAGAGCTGGATGACCTTGTGCGTAAATTGTCTACTGGCGCAACGGCCGATTACCTTTGTTTGTTTGTTTGCATTTCTAATGCTCTGTAAAAACTAAGGTGGAAAGGTTTAAGCAGAAACGAAGAAATTGGATTTCTTGGTGGATGGACGGTTACTGCGAGTGTCTTTGTCAGAAGCAGTCAGTGAGCAGCGATTGGGTACTGAGCGTGTTGTTAGAGTTGAATGTGTGCTCAGAGAAACTGCCCCCTCTCCGCATCTCAATCTGCCTCACCAAGATTGGGTCTCCGCCGTTACTGCTAGTCGAAATTAGTCAGCTGTTTTGTTTGCTTTCATTTTGAGGCTAGAACCTTTCACCCTTCTGTTTTAGTATTTTGTCTGGCTGTTATGATAATTCTGTGTGTGTGTGGTCCTCGGAAGGAAAATGTCTAGCGAGCAATGCCAACGTGCACTGCGGAGCGGTGAAGGCTATCGGAACGGTCCCGTTGCGGTCAGGTACCGTATTATTTGTCTCTTTCACCCTTCATTTCTTACTTGTAATTACCCTACTTAGGCCTGCTGACACCCCCCGATCGGCCCCCGGAGACCAGTTTTCGACCCCACCCTCCGATTTTCTAGTACATTTTTGCATTTTTAGGCAATAAAGTCGTTGGTAAAACGGCACTTTTTTAGCTGTATTTGAGCACAACCAAATTAGCGATTTTTAACAATTTTTACCCCAAAATTGCGGGTATTTTTACGATTCTTTAGCGTTTTTTAGTAGCCAGAATCCTCCCTCCTCTAGAATTTGAGCTCAGACCTCCAGTCGGTGCCAGGCCATATCCCCAACCCCCATTGGTTGGGCGTTTTGTGCGTTATGTTTGTGTGGTTGGGCCCAGACGATTTGTGCGTTACCCATGCGGTGAGACTAAATGTATCGTATCATTGTATGCATCATTTGCCTACGGTTTAACTTAATATGCCGCATAACGATTTACTGAAATATGAAGTGCTGCAAGCCTCTGCTCAGCATCCATGTAATACGGAGTTTTGGGTTTGCCCCATTCGAAAAGGCCAAACCCCTCAGATCTGAACCCCCGAGATGATTCCCCTCCCATATTCTGGGACGCAATTTTTGGGCAAATTTTTTTGCAATTCTATTCACAATTTCAGGCACGCAAATTATTAAACTTGTCTGTAAAACAACGTTTTTTATTTGAGCCCATATTAGCATTGTTTAGCTCAGCACACTTATTCTTTGAGCGACTTCTGGTACTCTACCTATATGAATTTGTGCTCAATGTACCCAGGCCTGAGCCACCATTCCCCTTCGGCGAATTACCTGCTATGTATGGTCCTCAGCATATTGGTGTTTATACAGTCGAATGGGTGCCCAGACAATTTCTGAGCGACTAAAGCTGTTTTGGTTGAATTGGAACAACCAGTATGGTGTTAATAAGAATTAGTTATTTGGAATAAGCTGTGTTTAGATGAAGACAATATGCAGTTCGTCAGCGCCTCCCATGACCAAACACTTATACTGTGGGAATTGAATGTAAGGCAAGTGAAGGTGTTATTTCAAGCTCATACAGTTGGGATGTGTAGACAGAAGGCAACTCACTCAGTTGCGTGCAAACGTTCAGAGGCCACGAACGCAGCGTCGAGTGCGTCTGCGCAAACTCTGATGGTACTCGAATAGCCAGTGGTGGATTCGATACTTATTTAAAGATCTGGAACACCGACCCGGACTTAACTGGTATTCGTCAGCAACATAACCATATAGTGTCGCAAAAATCGGGGTGAGATTGATCTTGCCGATTATTGTGGGACCGCGTCTGATTTTGGTTAGTGGATTCGGGAAGAAAAGTATGTTGGCGGGCTAGGTTTGGTCGAATCCAAGTTTGTTTTAAACCCTTCCAGGCACTTGGCCTAGGGACCGACCGTAATTCCGATTTCCGACGATAGAGGCCTCGAATTTTCATTAAAAAATTTTCATTAAAATTTTATTAGTAAATTTTTCATTAAAAGTTCATTGAATTGTAATGAACACTGTTGTAATAGTGTACATTTATGATGCATGAAATTAAGACAGACAGACAGTCAGGTAAATTGAGCCTTGTATTGATACAATCCTTTTAACGCTTACGTCTCCATATAAGGCTATGGATCTATGTCCGAAGACCCCATGTTAGCCCATAGACCTTAGCTTTAGATGGCTCCATAGCCATGTATGGCTAGGGCTCCTCAAAGGCATAGCCATACATGACTACAGAGCCTTCTATGGCTACGCGGGAGGGCCTCCCCACTTATGGCCGTAAAAAGCTACAGAGCCATCTATGGCTATGTTGTGAAAGAAATGTGTATAACCCACTCGTTTAGTCTGTACATGCACTGTTTTGTTTGTTTGAACCGGTAAACTGTCTTCATTTGCTGCCGAGGTCCCGTCCGTTTTGGCTATAGATGGCTATCTAGCCGTCTGTGGCTATGTACGAGGTTTGTGCCCGTTTCCTCTTTTCCCGTTTCCTCCTTTCCCGTTTCCTCCTTTAACATGCATTTTGCGAGAAAGTCAACTTAGGATGTTCAAGCAACTTTTTTTCGCGGATTCGGCTGGTATCCAAATATGTTAAAATAGATGTCAAACGAACACCAACGGTGCATGTTCGAACACCAGCGACCCCCTAGAACCGGAGCTGTACCCCCCCAAAGTTGGGTCGGTAGCCCCTTTTCGGCCATTTTCTCGACATTTACTCAAACGATCACCATTCACTCGTTTCTCAAGAGTCAGAACAGGCGTGCACATGGTTGGATAGCCCTGACAGTTGCCTTTCAGACGCTGCACACAACGATTCCGGAACATAACCGGTTAGCGAGATATTCTCCGAAAACTACGAAATTTAGCGAAATTCCGACTCGATTTTTTTCCAAAAAATCGCTGTAACTTCTGCCATATATGCGGGGGCAAGGTGATTTTCGCTAAAAAGATAAAACACAAAATGCCAAACAAAATTAACCTATTTCGGAGGCAAATTTTTGGGGGTAGGGGGGGCGGTGTTTTGCAATTTGAAGCCAGTCAAAAAATATTTTTTTGCTCAGAATAAAAAACAAACACACAATTCTGGTGCAGTTGTACCCGCTGATCACGAATATGAACTCGGTTTGGCTGGATTCCTTTTGGTTCGGGAGAAATTTGCATCCAAATCTTCGAGTGGCTGTATTTCTAAAGTGGCACTGCTCATTAGCATGAGCAAGAACCATGCTAGAAAGCAGTTTTTCTTATGTAGTTTTTGATGCTGAATCCGAAGATGATCATGTTTTTTATCTACGTTGATCAGTTCTGAAGATATGGGCATTTTGAGAATTTGCGAACAAAACCGTTGCAGTTGGTATGCAATGGTGGTTTGAAATGTTACTCAGTTCTGTCATATGCTAGATACGGAGCCATGGAATTAGCATCACCTAATGCAGTTTTTGCTGCTGATTATGAAAATTACCTCTATTTTTCAATCGGACGGCTTCTGAGTGAGTTACTTAGGCCTGGTGCACTGTCATCCTCTTTGTAAGAAATTTATCAAACAGGTGCGTGAAATAGCAACTGTTATATGCAGTTTTCTTCGCTGATTCAGAATATGACCTTATTTTTGCGCTACAATGACCTGGTCAGGAGTTTTAGACCTCTAAAGTTACTTCATTATCCATGCTTTCAGGAGTGGTAATCTGGAAATAGATAGTCTATGCTTTGGCACTTGTGAAGTGAATTATCTATCAGAAAATTGTGTATCCGAACTATTTTCGACCGCTGATTTATAAAATGACCTTACTTCTGCTCTACAAGCCTTTCATTTTAAGGTTCTGTCATTATTCTTGTGAAAGAAGTGCAGAAAGTTGTATCTTAAAATCAATAGCTTGTAGAGCAGAAGTAAGGTCATTTTTGAAACCAGCGGTTCAAAATAGGTCGGATACACTATTTTTGATAGATAATTCGCTTCACAAGTGCTAAAGCGCAGACTATCTATTTCCAGATTACCACTCCTGAAAGCATGGATATTGAAGTAACTTTAGAGGTCTATAACTCATGACAAGGTCATTGTAGCGCAAAAATAAGGTCATATTCTGAATCAGCGAAGAAAACTGCATATAACAGTTGTTATTTCACGCACCTGTTTGCTAAATTTCTTATAATGTGGATGACAGGGCACCAGGCCTAAGTAACTCACTCAGAAGCCGTCGGATTGAAAAATAGAGGTAATTTTCATAATCAGCGGCAAAAACTGCATTAGGTGATGCTAAGTCCATGGCTCCGTATCTAGCATATGACAGAACTGAGTAACATTTCAAACCACCATTGCATGCTAAGTGCAACTGTTTTGTTCGCAAATTCTCAAAATGCCCATATCTTCAGAACTGCGCAACGTAGATAAAAAATATGGTTATTTTCAGAATCAGCATAAAAAACTACATAAGAAAAACTGCTTTCTAGCATGGTTCTTGCTCACGCTAATGAGCAGTGCCACTTTAGAAATACAGCCACTCGAAGATTTGGATGCAAATTTCTCCCGAACCAAAAGGAATCCAGTCAAACTGAGTTCATATTCATAATCAGCGAATACAACTGCACCAGAATAGTGTGTTTGTTTTTAATTCTGAGCAAAAAAATTTTTTTTGACTGGCTTCAAATTGCAAAACACCCACCCCCTACCCCCAAAAACTTGCCTCCGAAATAGGTTAATTTTGTTTGGCATTTTGCGTTTTATCCTTTCAGCAAAAATCAGTTTGACCCCGCATATATGGCAGAAGTTACAGCGATTTTTCGGAAAAAAATCGAGTCGGAATTTCGCTAAATTTCGTAGTTTTCGGAGAATATCTCGCTAACCGGGTGCGCTCCGGAAGCGCTGTGTGCAGCCTCTGAAGGGCAACTGTCAGGGCTATCCAACCATGTGCACGCCTGTACTTTCTCTTGAGAAAGGAGTGAATGGTGATCGTTTGAGTAAATGTCGAGAAAATGGCCGAAAAGGGGTTACTGACCCAACTTTGAGGGGGTACAGCTCCGGTTCTAGGGGGTCGCTGGTGTTCGAACATGTACCGTTGGTGTTTGTTTGACATCTATTTTAACATGTTTGGCTACCAGCCGGATCCGCGAAAAAAAGTTGCTTAAACACCTTCCCTTATAGCTAAGTTGACTTTCTCGCAAAATGCATGTTAAGAGTCCCGTTTCCTCCTTTTTCAGTTTTTTTGCGTTTTAACAAAATTCAGACTGCTTTAAGGTTTTCTATGATGTTAGAAGAGCGGCACGCTTTACTGCTCTGCTAGTATTGCATTAATCTGTGCTTTCCATGTTGTTTCCGGGCCTAGCGGGGCCGGCCGGCGGCCCAACAAAGGTTGCCCAACAAACGGCGATTAGATCGGCAATTACAAGTGTAATTACAAAGAACAAAAGAAATGTAAACAAGTGGGCAGTGTCAGTGAGGTCAGTGTGGTGGGTGTATATCCCCTATGGTTACCCTCCTCTAGCCGTCTTTGTAAGACTGGCTGTCGAGTTGTGTCTGTCGCCAACATAAACGTGCCAGGCGATTATGGAGCAATTAATTTCTTATCAAACAAAACGTGGCAATAGTGCCGTCTATTATCGAGGCTACCGATACTTTGAGATTGAAGCAAACCCGGAACCGGATCGCATCTGGTGGCGTTGCAACACCTCAAATCGCTGCAATGGGAAGCTGTGTTCGATTACTGCCAAGTATCGAGTACGTATTTTTTTACATATATTTTTTCTCATTATTGAACGGAAACTTAAGCAAATATGGTAAAAACACCGCTAAAACAACAGTAAGGAGCCGCGCAAATATTCGAATAGACTCTGTCCTTAGCCTTAGTCCGATCTGCAAAATTATACGAGACTTTTGTTGATTTATAAATGGGTTTGTGTTGTGTCTGTACGTCGTTCGTATGTGTGCTAGTTAGAACTAAAGCCTGGCGCTATTCTAACATCATAGAAAACCTTAAAGCAGTCTAAATTTTGCTAAAACGCAAAAAAAACTGAAAAAGGAGGAAACGGGACACATAAAGGAGGAAACGGGAACGGAGGAAATGGGAAAGGAGGAAACGGGAACATGCCATGTACGAATGTAAACAAAGATAACTCTGTAGCTTTTTATGGCCAAAATTGGGGAGACCCTCCCATGTAACCATATGGCTCTGTAGCCATGTACAGCTATGCCTTTTAGGAGCCGTAGCCATACATGGATATGGAGCCTTCTATGGCTAAGAATCATTCCAAAGCTAAGTAGCTATCTATGGCTAACATGGGGTCCCATAGTCTTTGAAAGAAATGTGTATATAACCCACTCGTTTAGTCTGTACATTCATTGTTTTGCTGGTTCTAACAAGTAAACTCTCTTCATTGGTGCCGAGACCCGTTCACCTGATATGGAGACAAGCGTTAAAAGGATGGTATCAGTACAAGGCTCGATTTACCTGACTGACAGAAACGCTAGAGAACTCATTGGAATAGAAACATTTTCCTTTTTTATCTAAAATATACCAATTTGTGGTTGATTTACACTAGACTTGTTTTTGTAGTGCTAAAAATTTACTTTTTCTAAATACTAACTAATTAGTTAATGTTATGGAGCGAAACTTGACATTTTTAACTAATGAAGATCTAATTGTTCCCATGTATGTGCACAAGTGGAATGCTGTTCCAGATTCAGCTGCTGCTTCTGGTTTGGTTGGGTCCAGTAAAAAGCGAAAAACTGCAACTGGGACCGCCAAAACTCAAGTACGTCAAGGTTTATTTAATTTTGCCTTACTCTCAGTACCGAACCATATTCGTCCGCACTCTTGAAAATTGGTGGTTCTGTACTAATTGTTTGTGTTGATGTTTATCCTTATTTGTATCGACTTTTCTATGGCCATCCGTTCAGTGTGTTTATATTATCTTGACGGTCAGTCACGGCAGACATGGGCTAGCATTTCGGCTGAGGGGGGGGGGTAGAATTTTCAATTCCTGAGGGGGGTAGGAGCGCCTGAGGGGGGGCTGAGGGGGTGGTAAGCCAAAAAGTCCGATTTTTGGCTAAAATCAAGGTTTTGTTGCTTATTTTTCATTAAAATAAGCTAAAATAAGCTATTCTGAGCTCATTTACACCTAATCCAGGCATATTTTTATCATAATTTTCTATACAAAATTCTTCCAAAAAATTCCTGAGGGGGGTAGCGGCCGGCTGAGGGGGGGGTAGGTCAGAGCCTGAGGGGGGCCAACCCCCTCAGCCCCCCCCCTTTGCCCATGTCTGAGTCACGGCTTGATTGTACATCTGCTTTCGATCTCGTGTCGATCCCATGAAAGTTTGATTTTTTCTATTTTAATGTTGCAATGATAATAAGTGTGTCCGTTTCGCAGAAAGTACTTTTTTGTGTTAATTAATTGTTCGTAGGTATTAATTACCTGAAATTGATTTACAGACTCCTATGGTAACTCTTGGTGGACACCGAGAAGCAGTGACAGGTGTTTGTTGGAGCCCGCGAGATGCAGCTGAAACTGTTACGGCGAGCTTCGATCATTCACTTATAGTTTGGGACCTCGAATTAGCTGGTTAGTGAACATGTTAGTTAGCGTTTAACCCCGCCGCCCGTATAAGTGGACCGACTCTGGGCTTATACTCGATGGATGGATTGTCCGGGCGGGGCCGTCGTAGCCCCTGTCCGGCACAGTTGGTGTAATGGTTTAGGCAGCAAAGCCACTGTGCGCGACGTCGTGCCTTCATTCTCTCGGCGCGGAAAGTTTCTTGACGCAAAGAGTTGGTCGTCGGCACAAAGCACAACCCAGACCACCGAAAGCTGGTTACAGCGAGTAGGTAAATGGGAACCGACTGGATCTGCCGTTACACCGAAAGCCGCTCCCCAAAGCATGTTTGTTTTGGAGGAAAAGAGAATCAACGACGTCAGGGGGCTGTCTGAGAAACCAGCAATAAGAAGACCTATACCGGTTTAGTGCCACTGGCCGGGCGGCCGTTGGGAGCTGACAGCACCATGACGTCACCGCGTCAGGCACTCTCTTAGTGACTGGCGCCCAACAGCATGGCTAGGAGCATGCTAGGAGATGAAAGATATTCATATTTAGCCTTTGCATTCCTTTGTTCATTGTTGTGTCTATTTCACCGGTAAACGTGTTTCCCTCTTCATTTGGTGCCGAGACCAAAATCGTTTTGTTGTGTTGTGCCCAAGCCTACAACCTATCAAGCCTACTACGGCGCCGACCAAGCCTACCATGCCTCTTCGGTCATTTCTCCTCACCCTTCTCAGTCGGCTCCTCAGTTGTGCCCCGGTGAAGCAGTTCGTTTCAACATCGCTGCGGATCCCTTTGGCCGGACCGACTGTGCTGTCAACGTTATTGGTTCTCCCTTCGATCAAAGCTCTCCTGATTCTCGCTCTCCTACCGTTCATGACTCCAGACGACCGTCAGGCTCGGATGTGCCCATGGAACGACGTTCGTCTGAGGGGGAGTGATGAAAGATATTTATATTTAGCCTTTGCATTCCTTTGTTCATTGTTGTGTCTATTTCACCGGTAAACGTGTTTCTCTCTTTAGAGCATACATGGGCCGGAAAAATCCGGAGGGGGGTAGGGGGCTGGAGACCTCGGGGGGGGGGGGGGGGGGGCCCCCCGAAAAAGGTAAAAAACTCTATTTTGCCTTAAATAAACGAAAATTTCCTCCCTCCGGGAGGGGGGTATGGCTGGCCGAGGGGGAGGGGTATACCCCCTTACCCCCCGGCCCATGTATGGCTAGGAGTGGCTTGGCAGTGAAAGAAGGGCACAGTATCTGATATGACGATATCAGTGGTCGCGAACTGGACCGTGCAGGTCTGATCGTAGGGCTGTACATGGGATCGGATCGTAGCCCCTGCGTTAGGCCACACTGCGGGCCCATCACGCACACCCACATCCTGCCCTTCCTTCGCTGCCTTCACTACTAGCCGGCACACATGCTCGGTGTCAGTCTGGGCAGGTCTCAGTGTTAGCTGTCCCCATTCCCGGATGTCCCAACACGAGTGGTTGCTATTGTAGCTTTAAGTAGCTCCAGTCGGTTCCCATTAACCTACTCGCTGTCACCAGCTTTCAGTGGCCTGGGTTGGGCTTTGTGCCGACCACCAACTCTGCGGCAAGAAACTTGCCCCGCCGAGTGGATGAACGCAGAACCACGCGCAAATTGGCTAAGCGGCCTAAACCACTACACCAACTGTGCCGTGCCGCCTGAGGTTATACTAGCAGTGTACCTCGTCCATTGCCGTCAAAGTACTGGCCTAACTGCAGTTGTCGGCGGACTTCTACGGGCGGCCGGTTACACGCTAACACAGATTGCCTGTGCAGTGTCAATTGCATGGCCAGAACAGAACGGTTACTAGGCTATGTTGTTCAGGTCAGAAAAGCTCGCTTACCAGCAATAGGTCGTTCACGGCTGTAGCAGTGTCTCCTGTCTCTGGTCTGCTTGTAACCGGCTCTGTAGATAAGTTCGTTCGTTTGTGGGATACACGCTCCAAAGGTAATTTAGTATTAGTCGTATAAGTCAAGTATAAGTCGTGTCTGTCAACATGTACATCAAGTCCCCTAACTTTAATAATTAGTCTTCCTAAATTTTGCCACTTGTTTTGTTTGGTTTTGCGTCACAACATTACAATACAAAGCAACAAAGCAAGGTGTGGTGGCATTGCAACTTTTGGAGGGTCAAAATTTGTAAATTTGGGTAGGTGGAAAACGTAAAACTTTCTAGATGTCTTGAAAAGTAGTGGCTATTATTAATGATCTCTGTTATGCAATATCAAGTTCAAGTATAGTTATTGCGCACTGCACAAGTTAGAAGTGGAGGGGGAGTAAGGCAGTCTTAGCTTGCAAGTCAATGCATACAGTACAATGTAACAGTGGGGGTCTGGGGGTCTGCCCCCACCCGACTTAGCAGAGACCCCCGGATGGGAACCCTCCCCGAGACCATTTTTCCGACCCCCACCGATTTTTCTGGCAAGTAATTTTTTGAGCAAATTTTTGCAATTTCAGACACAAAGGTTGCTAAAATCGCCATGTTTCTTCAGCTTTATTGGAAATACAAATACAGCCAATGCCTGATTACGCGTTTCAGTGTTATATCGATAAACGTGTAAAAAATCGAGTCAAAATGGCCAGAGTTAGCGGACTTGACTGTGGTTTTTTGTTTTACTGCTTCTGTCCAAGTACCGTTTTACAGGTATCTGGCTTTGAAAAGTGCTAACCATTGAAGTGGTGTGTGAAGAAAATTGTTGCAGAGGGTTCGATGGTGAGAGGCGTGTACACGTCGCACACTGGATGGGTTTCGTGTGTGGATTGGTCTAAAACAAAGGAATTCCTCTTTGTGAGCGGAAGTTACGATGGTTTACTGAAAATGTGGGACATCCGAAGTAGCAACGCCCCTCTGTATGACATGTCCGGACATGAGGATAGGATTCTTGCTTGTCACTGGTCTCCTCAGAACCTAATTATCAGCGGCGCTGCTGATTCTACTCTCAAATCATTTGCCACAACCGATTTGTGACCAATATACGATGCCTGTACTGCATGTCCCTCTGCTGATGGCTTGTTTTAGACGGATTCCTTTATAAAACTAGTTTCGGCCTTATTTTGACTGTGAAATTTGGCAACATGAACAAACAGTTAGTGGTGCAGGTGCGCCAATCACACTCCAAATTCACATTTGCTTTTTCGTGTGTTTAGAACAAAATCAGAAAAAGCGCTAATACAGTTCATATAAGATCCATTTAGAATATTGTTCCCCAGTCTGGAACTCTAGTTACGTGGGGATAAAGGATAAACTAGAGAAAGTACTGAAAATGTTCGCGCGAAGATTATATTATAGACTTTATCCGAACCAGGAGAGACCTCCGTATGGGGTCCGTACGTTTACATACAGGTTGTCTCAAAAAATGATCACATTTCTTTTTACTGCCATTTCCGCAAATTTTGACCAAATAGGCTGAAGTTTGCGCCATAGGTGCCAAAATTCGGGGAATTTTATGTGTTAAAGTTTGGTGCACTAGGCTTGACTCATTCCCGAGAAATTTCAAAAAAGTGAAATTTGGTAATTTCAATAGTGAAAGCGGTCACCGAAAAAATGATCACATTTCTTTTTCCTGTATCTTTCGTAATTTTTGTCGGAATTGGATGAAATTCGGAGTGTAAAAAGCAGAAATTCAGGGTAATTCGTGTGTAAAAAGTTTACGCATGAACTCCAACGCTATCGTTAGAGTTTAGGCGATAATGAAATGTAACGTTTTTTTCGATGACCGGCTTTCACTATTGAAATTACCAAATTTCACGGGAATGAGTCAAGCCTAGTGCACCAAACTTTAACACAAAATTCCCCGAATGTTGGCACCTATGGTCCAAATTTCAGCCTATTTGATAAAAATTTGCGGAAATGGCAGTAAAAAGAAATGTGATCATTTTTTCGGTGACCGACTTCCACTATTGAAATTAGCAAATTTCACTTTTTTTGAAATTTCTCGGGAATGAGTCAAGCCTAGTGCACCAAACTTTAACACATAAAATTCCCCGAATTTTGGCACCTATGGCCCAAATTTCAGCCTATTTGGTCAAAATTTGCGGAAATGGCAGTAAAAAGAAATGTGATCGTTTTTTTTGAGACACCCTGTAGATTTAAGTTGGAAACATTAGACAAACGACGTTTAATATGGGATTTAAAAAATGTGTTACCAAATTAACAGTGGTCACAGTTGTCTCTCATTTGACAAATTTTATTCAAGTCAAAGAGGAGTGTCCCCAGCCAGACATGACAGAAACTCAAGAGCTCTCTGCAGTATATGCCTAAGGATTAATGTAAGAAAACACAGCTTCTCTGTAAGAACTGTACAATGGTGGAATAGTCTTTCAGAATTGGTTGTCCAGTCTGTTTTCCAGGGCTGTTTTATAGACGCATAAAAACCGCTGGCTGTGCAAACTTTTTGAGTACTGACAGGTGGGCTTAAGAGGCCAATGGGCCCTTCCCTTCCTCTTCTTCCAGTCTATGCAAGTATGAAACCATGTCTCTGTGGATAATTGATTCTCAATTTTTTTTCGATTTGTTGCTAACATTTCATACAGTACATACTATTACGAAGATAAACCTTCTTTTTCTAAAAATTATGATTTCAGCCGAAAATCACCTATTTTGCTTTATCCGAATAAGAGCTATGCTGCTATGCTATGCTTTTGCTTATGCAAAAATCAAGTTGTGGAAAAACCGGAATGCTCCAAAACGGAAAACACCGAAAATGCTCAATATTTTGATGGAGAACTTCAGGTTGGCTGGGAGGCTTACTCAAAGAATAACTTCTCCAAAATAACAATACTGTTATTTTACTTAGAGAATATGTAGGAATGCAAATGGTATTCGGTATTATTTGGTATTTTTTGAGAAATGGTGTTATTTGGTATTTGGTATTTTTGTATACCAAGTAATACCGGATAATACCAAATAATTTAAATATCAGAATTACTTGGACTTTCAGCTAATAATTCAGCTTATTTTGGATCGTTGTATGTTTTACAACATTTGAGCTCATTTTCCTCTATATTTTCTTGCTTACATCGGAAATGCGTCCAGTATGAATGAAAAGGCCTTCTTTGACTAGCCTCAGCTGATAGACATATGAACGTGAGCTTCAGCACGTTATAGAGCTTCCGATCCGATCCGATCTGGCGGGGGGGTCGTACAATGTACGGCCCTACGATCAGACCTGCACGGTCCATTTCGTTACCCCTTATATCGTCATCTCGGACGTTTGCCCTTCTTTCACTGCCAAGCCACTCAAGCCATGCTGTTGGGCGCCAGGTACTAAGAGAGCGCCTGGCGTGGTGACGTCATGGTGCTGACAGCTCCCAGCGGCCGCCCGGCCGAGGAGGAGTAAACCGGTATAGGCCGTAATGCTGGTTTCTCAGACGGCTCCTGACGTCGTTGATCTTCCCTCCAACGCGGCATGCTTTTAGGAGCGGCTTTCGGTGCAACGGCAGATCCAGTTGGTTCCCATTTTACCTACTCACTGTAACCAGTTTTCGGTGGCCTGGGTGGAGCGTTGTGCCGACGACCAACTCTTTGCAGCAAGAAACTTGCCACGCCGAGAGGATGAACCACTACAACCACTAGGGATGCAGCGGCCGCCGTGACTCAGAGGCAGCGAGCTACCCACTGAGCCACTGACGCGGCGTTATAGAGCTTGTTAAAATTCTTTTTCCAGTAGTGCAAGGGTTATCTGAACGCGGTAAAGCTTGATTTGGGTCACGAAATCAAATAGATAATCTTTTGGATTAAAGTCCATGCAAAAATGATTGGCGGTGGCGGAAAAAAGCGATTTTCTCAAAAACTTTCTACAAGACCCCAAACTTTTTTTATATCAATCGATAGCAAATTACAAGTGCTACAATATGCAAACGTCAAATCAAAGGTTCCACGCAGTTTTGTGTGTTTTTCGGGAAAAACGAATTTTCGGCAAAATCAAGTTTTTATAGAAGAGTCAAATCGACAAGCGGACTCCAGATTCTCATTCTACGTGCAATTGCGAGTTCGCTGATATATACATGTTTGGGGATTTTCAAATTAGTTTTCGGGAAAAACGCGTTTTTCGGAAGGGTGTGCGAGTCAAAAAATTGTCTGCGATCCGTTTTACTATGGAAAATTGCCCAACATTTTTCAAATTTGACCCAAACGGTATAAACGGCCTGAAAACCGGCTCATATTCACGAGTCAAATTTAATTTTGGTCCATAGAATCCATTTTTGCAGTCCGTTTGGCGCTATGTAGTCGCGTTTTCCAGTTATTTTCATTTTAATTGTTTTTTGCAAAATTTTGTCTGACTGGAGCTGCTGCTGTGAGTCTCTTCAGATGTTGCTCAAAATGCAACTCCTGGGGTAATTTTAGATGGTGAATTCATTTCTGTCACCTAGAACACCGTCAGGTTACTGCAAACCTAACTTTCGAGCACCACCTATTTGGTGTGATATTTTAGCAATCTGTCTTTGACATCTTTGCTTGTTAAAAGAACACTGATTAATGCTCACGCCATCAAGTGACTCCAGCCTCATGTCTAACGTTATAGAGAAGCAAGTTCTTGCCCAAGGTATATCCTAATCTTTGCAAGTTTCGCTCTGAATACTAATTTGCGCAACAGCTAAAATCAGCTTCCTTCATAACTGGGATGATAGGATAAGCACATAAATCGACTCTAGAGTCTTCAATGACTCTAATAATACTTTGGTTACTGTTCTAGCTGAAAAGGTTGCAGTGTTATGACCGGTCAAAGTTGATGGTTAAATGGGCCATTTTTGGCAATTTCAGTCAACTTTGATCGGTCAAAACACTGCAACCTTTTCAGCTAGAACAGTAACCAAAGTATTATTAGAGTCATTGAAGACTCTAGAGTCGATTTATGTGCTTATCTTATCATCCCAGTTATGAAGGAAGCTGATTTTAGCTGTTGCGCAAATTAGTATTCAGAGCGAAACTTGCGCAGACTAGAATATACATTGGGCAAGAACTTGCTTCTCTATAACGTTAGACATGAGGCTGGAGTCACTTGATGGCGTGAGCATTAATCAGTGTTCTTTTAACAAGCAAAGATGTCAAAGACAGATTGCTAAAATATCATACCAAATAGGTGGTGCTCGAAAGTTAGGTTTGCAGTAACCTGACGGTGTTCTAGGTGACAGAAATGAATTCACCATCTAAAATTACCCCAGGAGTTGCATTTTGAGCAACATCTGAAGAGACTCACAGCAGCAGCTCCAGTCAGACAAAATTTTGCAAAAAACAATTAAAATGAAAATAACTGGAAAACGCGACTACATAGCGCCAAACGAACTGCAAAAATGGATTCTATGGACCAAAATTAAGTTTGACTCGTGAATATGAGCCGGTTTTCAGGCCGTTTGTACCGTTTGGGTCAAATTTGAAAAATGTTGGGCAATTTTCCATAGTAAAACGGATCGCAGACAATTTTTTGACTCGCACACCTTTCTGAAAAACGCGTTTTTCCCGAAAACTAATTTGAAAATCCCCAAACATGTATATATCAGCGAACTCGCAATTGCATGTAGAATAAGAATCTGGAGTCCGCTTGTCGATTTGACTCTTCTATAAAAACTTGATTTTGCCGAAAATTCGTTTTTCCCGAAAAACACATACAAAACTGCGTGGAACCTTTGATTTGACGTTCGCATCTTGTAGCACTTGTAATTTGCTATCGATTGATATAAAAAAAGTTTGGGGTCTTGAAGAAAGTTTTTGAGAAAATCGCTTTTTTCCGCCACCGCCAATCATTTTTGCATGGACTTTAGTTCAGATTGCTTCTGACCTATTTGGAAAACTATTTGGTATTGTTTGGTTCAGAAAGTACAATTCACTCACTATTTGGTATTTGGTATTTTTGTACCATTTGCATCCCTAAAAATGTGGATTAAACGCTGATAAAAGTGGTAGTGTCAAAAATATTACCGATGTAATTCTTGAATGAATATAATCAAGTCTTTGTCATTGTTTTTTGCTTTATTCCATAATTCTTAACTCTTCTAATTTGACTGTTGCCCTTGTTGGCGCCGTTCCCTCTTTTTAAAAGATTGACCGTCCGCCTATATCAAACGATGATTCATAGCCATTCTTTAGTTGCTCCGTAATAGCGCGTATACACATCGCCCACCAAAAATTGCAAATGAACCGGCGGTGCGGTACGCCATGGTACACAATTTGGTATGTGTTTTCGCTTGATGTTGTGGCCTCGATCCTGCTGTGCTGGCCGATTGCTTTCTTTAATCTGGGTTATTATGTTATTGGATAGTGTAAGCATAGTCTTGTGACGACTACCGCAGACCGCATAGACCCCGTACTGTATCTCGCAGAATTTCGCCAGCTCGGGACTTTTTTGCTTGCGGACGGAATCGGCTGATTACATGTGTGGATATACTTCGGATTTTGCTGCTTCAAATTTCAACGAATTCCACGCACTACATCACTAATTCTGCAACGTGACCGCGAAAGCCCGCTTGATATGTGAGTCACCCTGCACATTAAAGTAATAGGTCATAGGTGTGTGCAACGTTTGTTTTACCGTTCTATGTGCATGCAGGAGCTGCAAATTATAGGGGCTTACAGTCGGATAGCTGCCATGCTGATTGTCGATGTACAAATAGTTTGCATCTCATGAGAGATAGTTGAGGGTTTCTTTGCACATTCTCGGATTTTCGGGTATGTCGTCGTTTGGATCGTCGTTTATAAATTGTTTGATCCACATTTTTAACTTTCCTGCTTGTTGCAGGGCAATTCGGATCGACGTGGTTAGGGACACGGCACTGGATGGGTGGGCGATTATCAACCCAGCACTGACTGCGCAGCCATTGCAAGTGTTTGGGGTTGGCTGGTGGTAGGAGGTTTTAGAAGCATCTGTTTTGCAGTGGTCTTCAGCTGCAGTGCTTCACCTCATAGTCAGAGCGCTGTGGTTTGTTGTTGCTGATTGGTCTTCCATGTGGAGTGCATGCTATTATTACTACAGTTATGGCCGATGTATATGTTGACGAACATGATTTGCTGTTGGATATATTAGAGGAGACGTCGCAGGTAATATAAATAGCTGAAACTGCCTCCGTTAGGCTTAACTGACTTTTAGGGGTCCCTCCACCATTATATTAATTAATTAATCACTTTCTTGCTTAGGCTTTGGCTTAGGAGTCAACCGAATACGGTGGATAAAATTGAAATTTTTATTAGGGACCCCCAAAAGTCAGTTTTGCCACCGCTGTAGCAACTGCAAATCTCAACGGATTTGAGTGAATCCTTTTTTAAATGAAAGATCAATAAATTCTTAAAAGATTGCTGAAATTTTCAAAGTCAGTTCAGCCAAAGTGACTTTTGCCCCTTCGTTAAACGTTATTTTCTTGCTTTAAACTTTACGGTGGTGGTGTGTGGCTGTAAACCAGCTTCGGCTTTCCTCAACATGTCGGCAGGCACCCTTTTTGTATTTTCCATAAAATTTATTTTTCGTCACTGTGCTTTCTGCCCTTTTACGCGTTAACATGTACATACATGTACTGAGGGGACTTGCGGCGTTACCCCCAGCTAGAAAGGGCAACCTGCTCACCCCAAGGCAATTCGGAGGGGGTCCCCCGGACCCCAAAGTACAGCTACTACGAGCGGCTCCAGTACTAAACTAATAGACTGGCTTAGAAATTAAGAGTCGGTCTCTGAACCGATCGAGTCTCAGTATTCAGACCCCAAATTTGAAACTTTAGGCTAGAGAGCTGTATGTTGGTACACTAATACATACTTATGAGTTGTCTTTCGGCCCCAAAGGATTAGTGGATTTGACGCTCCAATCCCGAGATACAGCCTTCTGAAAATCGGCCTGCTTAACTATGGGACCAAAATTTCAAACTCGAATTTCTAACCTACCAGCTGGAGTTTGAAGATAAAAATTTGGGTTTTTGCGTAACTTTTGGAGTACTTTAAGAATCTGCAGTCCAATTTTGTTTTGAAATAAAAAAATTTTTTTTCGACCTCTTTGGTGGGCCATAACTCGGCTGCAACCCCCCCTAGAGGCGCTTTTTTATTTCATAACTTTGTAGTGCTTTTTATAAGCTTCATTTTGGTATAGAATATGGTACGATTGCTTGTGGCCAATCCAGTGAAAATTGGTCTCAAATGTCACGAACTCGAAAAATTCGCATGTTTCACTATAGACATAATTTTCCAAATCGAATTTCTGACTTAATGAACGGAGTTGAGCTGTGAAAATTTGGGTTTCCAGAGTACTTTCAGTGTGCTTTCGGAATATTTAGTGGATTTAAATTTCGAGGAAAAAAATTTTTTTTCGACCTATTTGGCGGGCCATAACTCGGCTGGAATCCCCCCTAGAGGCGCTTTTTTATTTAATAACTTTGTAGCGCTTTTTATAAGCTCCATTTTGGTATAGAATATGGTACGATTGCTGGTGGCCAATCCAGTGAAAATTGGCCTCAAATGTTGAGAACTCATAAAAATTTGGTCTTCCAAATGAGGGAATTTTTCGAGTTTGTAACCTATGAGGCCAATTTTAAGTGGATTGGCCACGAGCAATCGTACCATATTCTATACCAAAATTAAGCTTATAAAAATCGCTACAAAGTTATGAAATAAAAAAGCGCCTCTAGGGGGGATTCCAGCAGAGTTATGGCCCCCCAAAGAGGTCGAAAAAAAATTTTTTTCCTCGAAATTCTAAATCCACTAAATATTCCGAAAGCACACTGAAAGTACTCTGGAAACCCAAATTTTCACAGCTCAACTCTGTTCATTAAGTCAGAAATTCGATTTGGAAAATTATGTCTATAGTGAAACATGCGAATTTTTCGAGTTCGTGACATTTGAGGCCAATTTTCACTGGATTGGCCACCAGCAATCGTACCATATTCTATACCAAAATGAAGCTTGTAAAAAGCACTACAAAGTTATGAAATAAAAAAGCGCCTCTAGGGGGGGTTGCAGCCGAGTTATGGCCCACCAAAGAGGTCGAAAAAACATTTTTTTATTCCAAAACAAAATTGGACTGCAGATTCTTAAAGTACTCCAAAAGTTACGCAAAAAACCAAATTTTAATCTTCAAACTCCAGCTGGTAGGTTAGAAATTCGAGTTTGAAATTTTGGTCCCATAGTTAAGCAGGCCGATTTTCAGAAGGCTGTATCTCGGGATTGGAGCGTCAAATCCACTAACCCTTTGGGGCCGAAAGACAACTCATAAGTATGTATTAGTGCACCAACTTACAGCTCTCTAGCCCAAAGTTTCAATTTTGGGGTCTGAATAGGGCAAAGAGCCAAGACTCGATCAGTTCAGAGACTGACTCTTAAATTACCCCTGGACTGGACTTGGACCCTCACCTGACAGGCAAATCCCCTCCCCGGGCCCGTACCTGTTACCAGACATGGGCTAGCATTTCGGCTGAGGGTGTGGTAATTTTTCAGGGTAGTTGAGTGGTTGGTAAACCTAAATAGCCTATTTGAGTTCAGACATACCTGCAGTTTATCTACCCAAAATCGCACAGCGACCAAGCACCGTAACCTTGGTCAGGAAACTTTCCCTGAGCATCAATCCACTGGAAAACAGTAAATATAGGTTGCGGTAACTACCGTATCGCGGATTGCAGTATTTTTGAACACAAGCCTAAGGCTCGACTTGAACATGCGCCTAAGCCTAAGCCTGAACCTAAGCCTAAACCTATACAAACACAATTTTTTACACAATAGAATGCAATACCTAAACCTGAGCCTAAGCCTAAGCCCAAACCTAAACATTAAACCTAAGAAGCCTAAGCTTGAAGCTAAGAAATGAGCGAAATAGGATGATTTTAAAATAGCGTCACTCGGGATACGGTAGATACAGTAACCCATACTTGCTTTTTTGTAGTCCATTGATGCTCCAAAGTGAAGGCCAAAAAAATGGCTGAGGAATATCTATATTGGATTATAAACTTATCTCAACAAAAGCTAATTTTTGGCCACTAACAGCTGTACTAAGTTTATGTTTTGGCAAGAAAAGTAGTGTTTTAGCTTTGATTCCACAGTCAGGGGAAAATTGAGCTATTAGCCCAGGTTAGGCCCAGATTATGTCCTAAATTTTTTCTTGGAAAATGTTTTCTGTAAAACAAAACTTTTTTGTTTTGTTTTTTTTACAAAACCTAACACACAAACACTGCAGCTGACTGTGTATGCGTATTATAAGCAGTACTTGAAGTGCACCTCTACATGGGGCCTGGCCTAAGTTGGGTGGGGGCAGATCCCCTGTTACATGTATGGATAATACCGCACTTGATTCAGCGTCATCTAGTGGTGGCATACATGTAACAGGTCATCCGCCGAAGGGTGGTTGGGGAGGTCTGGCGCCGCCCGGGGGTCTGAGCCAAAATTTTGGGAGGGGCGGCTGGCAACTAAAAAACGATCAAAAATCGAAAAAATCGCAATTTTTTGGCAAAAAATCCCAAAAATCGCTAATTGGGGCTGAAATACAGCTAAAAAGTCCTGTTTTGCAAACGATTTTGGCAATTTTTGTGTCTGAAATTGTAAAAATTTGCAAAAATTTACGGTCGACGAAATTGTCTCGGGGGGGGGGGGCGGTCTGGCCTAAGTCGGGTGGGGGCAGACTCCCTGTTACATGTATGAGTAATGTTACGTAGATGTGTGCATTGCTGTAGCGTTCTGTTTCGTTTGCCGACGACGTTTATTGCTCCCAGTTGTTTGCAGGAAATGCGTAGTCAGGACAGTGTAGAGCTGTTGGCGGAGGCAGTGGGAGCGTCAGTGCCGAGTGTGGTGGCAAGTGATCCTTTGCCAGTGTTGGCGGCAGAGCCCATGGTTGTGTCGAATGCCGTGCCAGCTTACATGACTGGTCTACCTCACCCATCGAGCTTCGTTACCGGCGGCGTGCCCGTTCCCGGTTGTAAGTGAAGTCTGACTCTCTTTACATAGAGGTGCAGTGAGCGACCGCTTCCAGGTTACTGTCATGTGTGTGCGTTCGGCGGCTGCGGACCCGCACACCATGCTTCCATGGGTTCCCAGACTGCTTCGAGTGTGGCGCATGCCAGCGCTGACTCGTACGGTCTGTTGCCAGAAGTGGCCGCCGCCGCCGCCAATTCGGGCACGTCCAGCGGCGGCGCTGCGGTTCGGCAGAAGCGTTCGCTCGAACAGTCGCTCAGCTTCGGCTCCAGCTCCTCCGATGAAGAACTTCTTGTCTCTGCTAACGATTCGCCCTCTGTCTCTTCAAGCAGCAAACATTCGCGAAAATCAGGTAGCCAGCCGTCCGGGTCATAAAAACTGACAAGCACTTTTTTACTCTGTTGCAGGGTCCAGGAACAAAAAAGTACTGCGTATGCATGTCCCTTCCCCGCAACCACCATCAGATATCAGGGCAGAAACTATTGACATTGCTTCCAGTGACGATGACGATCTTGCCGCTGCGGCAGGTAACGATTTATGCAGTTTTGTGTTGAAATTGGTTGCTTCGTAAAACAAACTGAAACTGCCAAGTATACAGTTTGCTTTTTATACCCATGTAGGCTAACAGAACTGTCATTTTTCCAAGGCACCATAGAATTTATTTGTTTATCATTGAAGAGGATCAGACGCAACAAACCATGAATATGTACAAAGCGTGTGCGGTTTATGTTAAGATTGAGGTAGATAAGAGAGATGTTGTGTCCGAAAGAGTGTCGGTTTAGGTAGCAGCGCCGGTGAGCAGCCGGTCCCGGTTGAGCGGTCGGAGTACGGAGCGGGCCAAGTGCAGCGCGCCATGAATTGTCCGCACGAACACTGCACTTGTCATCATCAGCCACCCCCGCCGGCCCATACTGTGCATTGCGCGTGCAACCAGTGGGCTATGCCGGTCTGTCATCATTACCATCACCACACGTGTCAGTTGCACAGTCCTTGTCCCAACCACTGTCCCTTGGCTGCCACTCGGCCTCCCCCTGCCGCCACCCCTTGGTGGCCTCCTCCCCCTCATAATCAGCGACCGCAGCCTCCGCCCAGACAACACCATCATCAGAGCAGACAGTAAGTGTTTAGTACTGCTGCGATAAACCGCTTCAAACGGTGAAAAGAAGCCTCTTTTTAGCTAGTGTGGAGGCCCCGTTTAAGCGGTTCCCAATTATTGAACCTTTTTCATTTTAGTATGTGCAGACATGGGCAAAGGGGGCTGAGGGGTTGACCTCTCTCAGACCGCCGCTACCCCTCAGGATTTTCAGGAGAGCAGCTCAGAATAGCTTATTTTATCCATTTTAGCGAAAGATAACCCTAAAACCTTGATTTTAACCAAAAATCGGACTTTTTAGCTTACCATTTCCTGAACCAACCCTCAGCTGCTGCTACTACCCCTCAGCCCCCCTCAGGATTTTAAAATATCCCCTCAGCCGAAATGCTAGCCCGTGTCTGGGTAGGCAGGTTAAGCCTCACTGGCCTAGGCCCCTTTCTCGGCCACCCATCCCTCTCTACCTCCCGGTCGAAAATTCGAAAATTTTGGCGATTTTTTTACAAAAATCGGAAATTTTGCAGCGCTTTTCCTGAGTATCACACCAGTCGTTGGCTTTCCTTCTTCTTAGCTAAACTGGAAAAATCTATTTTTCTGCCAGTTCTAGTGATACGATACAGAATTATGTACCTGTTCACTAAAATACCGTTTTTGCCTCAACCAAGCAAGTATTGGAGTGTCAGGTATTTGTGATAGTAATGGTCTTCTTTAAACTCAATACGCTCCGCTCTTAAACTGAATGTGTTAGGCGAAAGGACGTTGGTTGCAGCGGAAGCAATCGTTCAAACGATGACTCTCGGCCGTCCCGCAGTTACCACCATCAGCATTACCAGCGTAGTTTGGCTGCCGGTTATCCGAGCAGACCGCCGATTCCTCCACGTCAAGAGCTTAGCGGAACGCCCATCATGCAGCAGCGACTCTACAACAGCCAGCAGAGTCAGATGGAACTACAGCGCCAAGCTCAGTCGCGTTGGTTCGCCGCTCGACAGCAACGATACACCAGCGGTCTGTTTATATTCTATATTGCACCTACTTACCTTTGACTGACTCTTAATTGTCACAGTTCAACTCGCTCGACACGTGTCAGAATTCAGAATCAAATCGACTTTTATTAAAAATAGGATGCTCCTTAACTCTTAGTACTCGCTGAACTGCTTACTGCTTGTAAAGCTGTATAAATTGAACGGTTTAAGAGCTAAGTTATGGAAACAAGGTTTATACAGGTCAGGCCATTTGAAACTGTTAGAGATTCAGTGGAAAGTCAGGGAATTTTATGTCTGATCAGGGAAAATTTAGTCTTTGCTACATAAAAAAGTGCCTGCCAAACTGTTACAATAATTTTACGCTCAGAACACCTTTTTGAATGCGTTCTTTAAGGCTAATTTTTAATATGTTCTCGTTCTGGTTTCGTTAAGAAATTCGTGGGTGCGCCACTGCATGTTTGGTTTGTTTTATCTGCTTGGACATCACAAAAATTAAATGTTTTGTTTGTTTTTGATTTTGCGTCTAAAAAGTCAGGGAAAAATTTATTATTATTTTGGTCGGGAAAAGTGAAGGAATTTTGAAATTGCGGATCTGTACGAATGTATCGCCCATGTTCAGCGCACCCAGCCAGTGCCATGGTTTCGTACGTCAACGTGATGCCTCCTGCTGCTGATAGTCACGGTCGTCTGTTGGATTGGGGTCAACTGGCGCCGCCTCCTGAACCGTTGCGCCGTGCTGTGCCAGTGGCTCAACCGCCACTGCTGGCTTACGTTACGCAGGCCACAGCCAGCACACCACCACGAAACGCCGCCTTCTTCAACCCCGCCTACCCCACCACTCCTGCGGCTGCGGTAAGAAGAGCGTGCTTGACAGAGTCATACATGTAACAGGGGGGTCTGCCCCCCGCCCGACTTAGGCCAGACCCCCTGATGGGGACTCCCCTCAAATTTTTCCTAACAAGTAATTTTTTCAGCAAATTTTAGCGATTTTTTGCAATTTCAGACACAAAATTGCCAAAATCGCCTGTAAACAGCACTTTTTAGCTGTATTTTAGCCCAAATTAGCGATTTTTAACTATTTTTAGCCAAAAAAATCGCGACTTTATCGATTTTTGAGCGTTTTTTTAGTGCCAGACCCCCAACCCCCTTCGGCGGATGACCTGTTACACGTATGGCAGAGTGGTATAGCAACGGTGGGATCCCTCCTGTTCGCCGAACACCGTTCGCCGAAACTCTGTTCGCCGACCACCATTCGCCGAATGTCTGTTCGCCGAATCGAAAAAAAATATTTTCATGCACTTGCACTATATGTTTTGCTGCCTTGTCAAGTCGAATAGAGGCTATTCGGTAAATACAGAGGGTACGTTAGCCGCCCACAGGCTGATTGGTACAGTTGGCACCGCCATTTTTATTCATGCATACAAGTATAAAAAAGATACAGGGAAATAACAACAACAACAACTGAAGAATAGACAACTAGAGAGAGACATTTTTGAAAGAGACCTAGTAGGACAAATTGTGAGCGATACCTCTAAGGTTCTAAGTTCGCACTCTATCAGCCACCATAGTAGCGATTTACAAAAAACGCCTAGTGAGAAGAGGAGCCAAATTATACAACCCTGCATATGGTGTAGAGAAATCTGTGATACTAGCCCAGTATGAAGCTGCGTATTGCGTACCTCTCCTTCTCTGGCGATCAACCGGCCTTTGTAGCCCTCTCATCTCATCTTCTTTGACATCTCCAGTACGCCGTGACGCCGTCATTGTTCCTCTTATCTAACACATAGACTTGACCTTCGTAAAGCTGGGTTTCTGGGCCACGCTTTGTTTTGATAGTCCCGGCCATCACACAGATCAACGTAAGTCACAAGACGTAATCACCGACAGTTACATGAATAATGACAAGGTCACTTCCTAAGAGTTCCCTATGTCCTCAGGTTTCACAAACAATTGACCAATCGGGTCAAACGGCCGGTGGCCGGTTACAGCGCCCTCTATATGTATTTACCGAATAGCCGCTATTCGACTTGACAAGGCAGCAAAAGATACAGTGCATGAAAATATTTTTTTCGATTCGGCGAACAGACATTCGGCGAATGGTGCAGTCGGCGAATAGTGTTTCGGCGAATGGTGGTCGGCGAATAGAGTTTCGGCGAACGGTGTTCGGCGAACAGACCCCAACCCAGCAACGGTGTTGTAGGTGTTGGCCACAGGTCCGCACACACTGCCTCTAGAGTTCGGCATGTTCCTCCATGCCAGTCCCACAATTCTGCTCAACGCCAACTACGAGGGCTACACGGCGCCTTCGGTTGAGCCGCAACCGGTCGGCGCACCCAGAGATCTGATAGAGCGACACACGCGCGTCACTCTCTTCACCAAGAAAGCACAGGCGCCAGCAGGTCAGTCTCATTCAGCTCTTTGTTTGTTTTGTTTTTGAGTTCCACTGCCTTTCGGACAGCTCAGGACACCCCCTCGCTCTTTTCAGAGCCCTTCAATGGGGTAGCCCTGCCTACAAACAACCCTCCCCTTGCTGCCATTAGGTGCAACGGCAGCGCCGGTTTGGTTCCCATTTACCTACTGGCCATCACCGGTTTTCGGCGGTCTGGGTTGGGCTTTACGTCGACTACTTCCAGTCGCTTCGACCGGTTTCGAACCCACTAACAACCGCTCTCACGGATGCCGGGGCCGCCGTGACACACGAGATAGCGTAAACAACCCGTGGCCAAGACGCGACTGGCAGTAGCTCCAGCTTAAGCATGTGCTGATGCTGTGTTGCAGGCGAGGAGGAGCGCTGCACGGTGTGTCTGTGCGAGTTCGAGAGTGAGGAACGAATCCGGACGCTGCAGTGTGCCCATCTCTTCCACGTCGACTGTATCGATCGCTGGCTGGTCTACAACAAAAAGTGTCCGGTGTGTCGTGTCGACCTGGACCGCAACCCCCAACTCGGCAGTCCGTCGCAACGCGCCAGTCGCCAGACCATCCTGCTCTGACCGAACTCTACTGATAGTCTGGCAGATGTTGTGGTGGCATTTTATAGTTGTGTTGCTTTTATTACTAGTGTGGTGTGGTGTGCGTTAATGATTTGAAGGGATCTGCCCCGTACGTTTGTCCATCTACTTCACGCTTTCATCGTTGGTCTTAGGTGCCTTGTGAGTGCGGTCGGTGAGCGTCTGTAAGATTTCGGCTCGCAGTGTATTCGCTTCCCGTCCCTTTCGTAGCCGACTCCTCCCATGTCCTGTGTATCTTCTGCTTGTACGTATGTCACTTGTTCGGTGTTTAACAGTTAGTATCTCCTTGTATTCGTTTGCTTAGCTATGGGTGCAGTTGACGTTACCTCTTTCAGTTAATTACGTGTACTTGCTTGTTAAGTTTTTACGGTGGTCTATTTCTTAGAGTTTGGGGTGTCGCGTCCTATGTGATTTGTAGCTATCCTTCAAGCGGTACCAGTAGCTGTTCACATTAATCCGTCATTGCTGACTTGTGTGGTTTAATGCTGTAATCTGTTTGCATCTTTTTCTCCACCTACAACGCACTCTCTCTCTCACTAAAGCCAACTGCTGTGTAGAGTTGTGCAACGTAGTAGGTGGATGCCTTCGCTACGGCTTAATGGAATTTGGTCAGCATTTTGTAGTGGGCTATGTTTTGGGTAGCTGCAGCTGCTGTATTGGCATTCCGAGTATACTTAACTTGTTGTACCGTTTGTCCTTCTGAACCTTTTAAGGTCATTAAAATAAATATTTAAAAATCATGCTCTTTCTGAATTCAGTGGTACCAACCAGTGTCATATTTCAGCAGTGCGTCATACGTAATACTTTATAGGCTGTTGAAGCTGACATGGCGGACACAAGTGTCAAGTCTGCTCGCGGAATTCCTAGCACTGAGTTCATAGTAACGTTTAGATTTTGCGGCGATAGCCGGTTGTTTCTATATCTGCGCATTTAGGAAAATGTGGCCGAGTACATGAAGCGGTCGGAGTCTGACACTTCGGTAGAAGCAGCTATCCGCAAGCTGGAAGAAGCTCATCAGAAGTACAAATTCATAGAGGCTAACATGCTTCACCAACGGGCACGGTAGCAATAGAATATTGGTTGAAGATTGAATTAAGTCTGGACTGGAGCCGATTCTAGGTTGAAAGGAAAACTACCTGAGCTGACTAACTCATTACACTTGCTTGAAGCTTTAGAAGAAAAGCGGGTAGCTGTTGTGTCTTGAATAAGGTGCTGCCTATAAATGAACACTTCAGGACCAGGGCAAGTCGATGGAGACGCAGTTTGTTTTGTCGGATCAGTGTTATGCCACTGCCACGGTTCCGCCCACCGATAAAATCTGTCTTTGGCTCGGGGTGCTTGCCGATAATCTAGTAGCATTATGCGTTATGTGGCTGTTTCAGGCAAACGTCATGTTGGAGTACTCATTCGCCGAGGCTCGCGAGTTGTTGGAGAAGAATATTAGAAACGCAGAGAAAGCGGTTGCCGAGTTAAGCAGAGAGCTTGACTTTGTGAAAGATCAGTTGACAACAACTGAAGTGAACATAGCCAGGATTTATAACTGGGGTGTACAGCAGAAGAAGCCTGCCACTGCTTCCTGATCTTCGCTCCTGACCTTTATTTCTTTGTTCACTGCTTTCGTTTTTACTCTTACTTAATTAATCAGTTCTTTTGCCGTAGGGAAGCATAAAGTTCGCGCGTTACACTTTTATTTGACAGCATTACAATTGGAGTGCGGACTGGTATTGGGGTTTTTGCCCCCCCCCCAATACCCAGTACTAACTGGGACCTGTCAAAATCGTAAAACATCGATGTTGACCTGAAAAACTAATCTAGAAAGATCGAAAGGTTTGTTCATGATTAGGTTTAGGAAGCTGTTTTTGCGTTAATCAAATAAAACCGAATTTCTAAGTGGTACAGCAGTAATTAATTTCCTTGTTCTTAATCTAAAAAATTGTGCCATCTCTAACTATACATGTACGTAATCAGGGCTGGGCAGGTACACCATTTCTATTGGAAGTCTAAACTTTACAGTGTGGCGAGTAAACTGCATCGGTTTTTATAAGAACAGAGACATTTGGATAATTCTTAGTTTTTGAGTCACTGTTTCGAAAAGGCAAAGGCGCACAACTTAACCGCACATTTTTAACGTACAGTACCTATTATAAAACATGTTAGTTCTATGGCAATATCGAGTTGCTGCATTAAAACAAGCAAAATAACGTCAGATCTGAACTTGGAACTTTTCCTTCAGTTCTGCTGCGTTGAAAACATTGCTTACTGCGTCCAAGAGATTGCTGCATCCCATATTCCAGAACTCCACCAGTGTATTTCCTAGAAAAATGTTATAACAAAACCAGCTCCAACTCGGTTTCAATTACCAAACGGGTGGATGGGAGGCCAGGGCGGAGGCGGATGCAACCAATCACCGGCGGCGTTTACCATGTGAGAACGGTCAGAACTGAATAGCTGCAAGTACTTATTGGCGGACACAACTCGAAACAGCCTAAACCACGGTTAAGACACTGAGAACTTGATCAACCAGCTATTCACCTTCTGTACTTCGGCGGAAGGTTGGAAATATCTTCATCTCCACGTAAAGCACTGTTGTAGTATTGATCGAAGATGCAAGGGAACGCTAATGTTGTATCCAGGTCAAACACAATCCATTCTTCGTTTACGTGCGAGAGTAGAATCACGTGATAATCCTACGAACGTCATCACAGTTCATTGCCGTACAACGAAGGCCAAAAATCACCCAGCAAACGAAACCATCAGCGTTTTGATCACCAGCGGTTTGGTGCCAAATCGGGATCTGCAAAGGCCACAGACGTAAAGATCGTCCTAAGTGCACGACCCCTAATCTACGCGAAGCGACCACATACGATTTTCGCGTTGTTTGATATGAACACCACAAAGCTGGAGTAAAAAGAGGGAGCGTTGTTTCTGCGAAAGCAGTCGCACAGATGCCACACATTCTCTTCACTAAAATTGTCACAAAGTTAAGTCAACTAGCTTACTACTGCATTTCAAAAATAACCGACAGTATCTATTCAAGATGGCGCAGCTTTCTAACCACACAAAAATATAAACTTTTTACCACAAAAAAATTGCATACAAAGGTCTTAGGTGCACGAGATATGGTCTGGCCTGGCTAGATTAGTTAGTACTACCTTTGTCCTAGGCTTTTAGTCATATATTCAAGTTAGTTCTAATACCCCGCAACTCTATGGCTTCCGGTTACGCTTAGGTTCAATTCAGGCTTCTGCCGGCTCCTCATGAATAGCTAGCTTTCTCAAATAGAGTAAATAGAGTTTGGTGTTGGTCTAGCATCGGCGTGTAGCTTAGTGGTTAGAGCACTGGACCGGCAATCTAAAGGTGCTGGGTTCGATTCTCAGCTACGCCATTGCACATACCTAACTTTTTCACCTTTCATTCAATTAGGCTTAGTTTTAAGGTTAGACCGGTCATAGAAGGCCGAACAGGGTTTGATTTGCTGAACCGGATGTAGCGTAGCCGCATACTGAAAATTCCCTTACTTTCCAGGTTAGGCACGAACGCTGAAGGCACTTTCGCAGTTGTCACGAAAAAGCAATGGCGTCTACGTTACTAGGAAAATGTACGGTACCAATTTAGAAAACTGTCCTCAACGTACCAATAGCATTTTGCGTAGAGACAGTCCGTCCTGGAAGGAAAACTTGCAGGAGCGGATGTCATGTGATCTGAATCAGCATGTATCACCAGTGTATCAACAGGTGGCAGCAGGTCTACCGTCGCATTTCCTTAAGAAACAGATCTGTAACACAGAAGGTAAGGGGCCGCCACAGCAACCAGCATACGAAGACAGTCGAAGACAAAGTAAGAGACGCCTTTTTTGTGACAATAATGTACTACTAAATCTAAGCACACTTGACATTACCAATACGTACTTAACCGTAGTTCAGCGGAGACAGAAAGTCAGGTTGCCATATTAATTCTAGAAAGTTCCACTGCAATTGGGGCTGTGTTCGACAGACAGTAACAGGACCAAAAACCGTAACCAGTTCGGCACAGTTTTCTGTAGAAAATTCAAAGGTAGCATGCAGTGTCGAAAACGACAGTAGGACTCGACATTTTTCGAGATTCATGAACAAATTTAAATGGGTGTCATTCCGTCAAGCAGGCATAAAATTAGTTACTGTTTTTCGGGTCAAAATCCTAAACGACAGCTTTTTGTTAGTTCTGTATCAGTAACTCGTCATTAAAAGCCAAAAGCTCAATTCGGCAGATTACAGCTCCAAAAAATCACATCACATCCTGACTCAACTTATGAATCAACAGGCAACATTACCCCATTGAAAATTTTATCCGAATAAAAAAATTGCGCATGCATTTTGTCCTAATTAACTAAATCCGGATTAACGAATCACTTTACCGTACAAATTTCGAAGTTGGGACCGCAAATCTTGTCCGGATTAACGAATATGGATTAACGAGTCCTATAAAATGGGGGATAATAGGAACCCGGCCTAATCTAAATTTTTGTTGCAGAAAACGTCGATTAAATCCATCAAAAGATGCGCAATTGTTTTCTCTTTCGAACCATAAAGTTATCTAGGGGTTAGGGTATGCGGACGGGCACTTTTGCCCCTTTGAATGTGGAAAAACCTATGTTTCAGCACATTTTTGCGGCAAATCGTCAGCATACGTGCAGTACCTTCATTACATTTGAAAGTAAGAAAGAATTTTAAGTACATACTCAATCCGATCCGATGTGCGGGGGGACCTTACGGCCCTACGATCAGGCCTATGCGGTCCATTTCGCGACCCCCGTGGTTCGACATCTCGGACCTTTCCCTTCTATCACTGCCAACCACTCTAGCCATGCTGTTGGGCGCCAGGTACTAATAGAGTGCCTGGCGCGTTGACGTCATGGTGGTGTCGGCTCCCAACGTCCGCTTGGTCCGCCCCTGGTGAGAGAGGCACCCCAGGCCATCTTCTCCTCCAACGTGGCATGCTTTAGAGCGGCTTCGGTGCAACGGCAGATCCAGTCGGTTCCCATTTTACCTACTCGCTGTCGCCAGGTTTCGGTGGCCTGGGTGGAGCTTTGTGACGACGACCAACTCTTTGCGGCAAGAAACTTGCCGCGCCGCGCGCCGAGAGGATGAGCGCACGACGTCGCGTCAATTTACAATTTAGTTGGACATGTAATAAATTTAATTCTTTCTGTTTCTCACTACACTATTGTTAGATTCGGCAAAAGCCAGCGCTTTCAACCAGCACAATAATTTGGATGTAGGTATAGATGGCAGCTGTAACAGTTACGAAACGCCGTTTTTTTTAGTTTCTGCTTTGCGCTGGCACTGGCTGCAAGCTAGACATGGGCAATTGGTGTCATATGAAAGCCAGCGAAAAATGTTATCTAGTGAGGTGGCGTGCTCTTGATAATTCGGCTTTGCTTTCAGTGGGACAAAATGTCGGCCGTCGTGTGTATTAGCATAGGGAAAATTTCGAAAGAAGTAGTTTCTATGCGCTGGCTCAGGAACGAATCAATATTGCTGGAAATTTTTGCTACGGTGCCTAAATCATACCTGAAATTTTGATTTCTGAAGTGTGAATCGGTTAGAATCACGCCAGAAGGCGTTTTCGATTCCGCAGCACGGGCTTCGTTGCCCATACCTACAAAAAACAGTACTGCGACCTTTACAAAGCGCGAAAATGACGTGAATTTACTGCAAAAATCTTGCTGATTCAGTTTTAACAACTATATACGGTATTAACGGTATAAAAAATACCGTATAATACCGTATTGTATAGCCAAAAATACCGTATGATACCGTATACTGGTCCCATCCCTATTGCAAACACGTAACGCTAGTTTGTCGATGCTGGGCGGTCTTTTACTAAATGACGCAAGACGGGCAATTCAACGTCAATCACTGCGCCGCCCAACGCCAAGTTGCAAATACAACAACAACAACAACAACAAAGTTTATTCAACACAAGACTCCAACTGACCTCGGCTTTAGACTGGGAGGGCTGGGCCGATTTCCGGCTCTAATGCCCGCCCAAAAAGGAATTTCGAGAAGTCCATAATGGACAACTTTGAACGAAATTGAAATACAGTTTGTGCGCCCACAATTTCAGATGGCAGACTATTCCATATCGGTATAACACGACAGGCAAAGAAATTCTTGCGTAAGTCTAGCCGACTGTGCGGCACATACAACTTAAATCTGTGTCCCCTGGTGGGGACCGGTGGAGCTACGCTAAAGAACATTTCCGCCGAAACATCCAACAGACCTTTAACAATCTTAAAGACCATTACCATATCACGTATGATACGACGCTCTTCTAAAGACTTAATTTTCAGGGCTGCAAGTCCTTGAGGGTATGAGAGCTCAGCCATTCCAGGAAGACGACGGGTGAAAAGGCGTTGAACTCTCTCAACCAAGTCTACATCGCGCATAAAATACGGATTCCAAACTTCAGATGCGTACTCAAGCCGTGCGTGACAGTACAAAAGTTTTGTACATTTGCAAAAGAAAATTTACGTCTCTAGTTGAGAAAACTTTGAAAATTAAATTTACCTTTTGAAAACCGACCTGGGCTATTTTATTACAATGCGTCGAGAACTTAAAAGTCGGAAGTAATTGTTACGCCCAAATCAACAATTTCTGTTACAGACGGTAGTGTATGATGATCACCTAAGCTGTATTCTGTATTTGCGTTACCGTATCCTAAGTGAAGAACTGAGCATTTTTGAATAGCAACTTGAAGTTGCATTCGAGTTGCCCATTCATAAACTCTATATAAATCATCTTTCAAGACTTGATTTGAACAAAATTTGTCAACAGCAAAGTACAGCTTAGCATCATCAGCGTATAATTTTAGGTGGGACGATTTAATTACTGACTCAAGATCATTTATATATATTAGAAACAAAACTGGAACCAATAGACTGCCCTGAGGTACTCCAGAAGTAACAGGTTGCAGAGCTGAGGCCGCTTCCTCTAGAAAAACGTATTGCTGACGATCAGTTAAGTACGATTTTAGCCAGTGTAACAGGTTTCCTGAGATTCCAATATTCTTCAGTTTAACAAGTAACTTTGAATGGGATACACTATCAAAAGCCTTGGCAATATCAAGATAAATTACATCAACAACATACAACAACAAATAACAGACAGACAACGATTCTTACGATGTTTGGAATGCAATGCTCAAGTTTGGAACCGTTGTGCTTAATGGACGTTTTTACAAGCTAAAAATAGCTTTGGGCCCTTGATATGTGTATAAAGTATTAAGATATTAGCAATGCTGTTCATAACGTATCCCCCATACAGTAGCCAATAGAAGCGTTTCTTAACCATCGTCATCGACTAGTTGTTTCAGAAGATTGTGAAATAGCCTCAGTCACAGTCATAATGCCGTTACATCGCTGGTTTAGATCGGCGTTCTTGCAGGCAAGTTACATATAAACTGTTTGAAGGCACGCTTAACAACAGCAGGACGGCCTGCTGAGCCGGCTATCAGTTAAGTATCCTGCTGCCCAACAAACACAGTCCTGTCTCGTTAATCCGGCCAATTTGATCCGTATTAGCGAATTTCCTGATTATTATACCGAGTTAGCGTTGCAGAGGCCACACTTCTTTCTGCCAACAACAACACATGAAGGCAGAGGAGCCGCGTCTGGATGCACAGACCGCCGATGACGATTACGTCCGCTGCTGCTATCGAACACCTTTTCACAGATCGCGCTTGATGCGATCTGACTTATGTAGACTGAACAGTCATGTCTGCTTGACAGCATTACATCCTATGTACACAGAACACATGGCGCCATGTCTTTTATTTAGTCATCCATAATGCACGCCAACTAGCTGAACAAATCTGCCTTATCAAACAGAAGAGCGATCTAAATTATTTTGTTTCTATTATACATTAAAAATAAAAAACAACTTTGAAATTGCACTTTCTGAAATAAAATTCAAAATTAATTATCAGCTACCGTAGTTTTTGCGTTTGATGTTCACGAAAGGTTTGTTTTACTGGGTATACGGTACGCCCAGCATCGACAAACTAGCGTTACGTATTGCAAACTGGCAAAATGTAAAAAGAACCGTAAGTAAACACCCTAGCACCGTCGGCTTCATCGGACCGGACCGCACCCCTGTGCTTCTCTTAAGCGGCCCTTTTCCCCCACGTGATTCGATAACGTCGAGCGTGCTGCCATGCGAGTGATTCTTAACTATTTCATTCCCTGTGTTTTCGTCTTTAGGCCCTGTACAGGTAGAAAAGTCCTCTGCTAATACGGTCGACCGACGCCCATTCATTTTTTGTAAGATTTTACTTACTGATTGGTTTTAACCAGGAGGGTTGCACGACGGACTTTTCCAATATATGATAGGCGCCACTTCGTCAAGCGCTTATAACATTCGAATGAAACTATGCAGAGACACGGCCGTCCCACCATTCGACGTGGTTTGCAGCGAGCTTTTAAACACAACAAGCCCCGCCTTTATAAGTATATTGGTTGGCGCGAAATTCAAATTTTTCTGACTGTCATGGCAGCAAGATGCCGGCAGTTCGGGTCTTGGACAAACTACAGAACGCCGATTTTCCTTTCAACATCATACATCCGAACACCCATCTTTCCGCGGCACGCCTTCCTCTGTGGTATACTTGCGCTTCGCCATCTCATCGATTTGAACGACCTTATCGAGACCGCAAAGTATACGATAGGATTCTGTTCCAACCACCACGAGCAACAGTCTCTGAAATACTGATACTACTGTATAGCTGTTCACAATGAACTCCAGCCATGTCATTGGCTAATGTAACTGGTCTCGTCTCATTAGCCCACAGGTACGCTAGCAATAAAAGTCGACAGCTCCAGATTAGCATTCTCAAAGAAAACCAAAACGTATCGTTTTCTTTCGACCCTTGTGTTTTGGACATCTCCAGACAACACCGTCGAGTTTGAAGCTGGCGTCTTTGACAAGTGACATGTTCTTCTGACATACTGGCACAGAACGCTTTGGAGGACCGGCAGAGATCAGTTTTGATGTTGACCGGAAGACTCAATCGCTGTCTCTACTGTGTCAAACTGCCCAATATGTTGAAACAAAGGGGCTGACATAGTCAAACAGTGGGTTGGAGTGACTGTTCCGATCCATATACAGACAGGGTCTGCCAAAAAAACAACCCAGCAGATTTTTCGCTGTAGCAACCGCAAATAAATCTCAACCGATTTGAATGAATCCTTTTCTAATGAAAGATAAATAAATTCTTGAAAGATTGACGTAACGTTTATTAATGTACTCTGCTTAGTTCCTGAGATATTAACTCTCAAAATCAAACATTAAACAGTGATTTTGGCAGTGAACAGGAGGGATTTATTATTATTCGGCTGCACTTCGTAATAAAACAGATTCCTGCTACTGCTGAGGGCTATTGGAGGCTTACTGGTGACACACAAACTCGGTTCACTTCAACAGTATTAAAGTGTCATTAGCCCCCAGCAGTAGGAATCTGCTATATTATGAAGTGCAACGGAGTCGCTCTTTGCCAAAATCTGTTTCGATTTTGAGGGCAAATATCTCAAGAACTAAGCAGTGAATCTCAATAATAATTGCACCAATCTTTGAAGAATTTATCAATCTTTCATTCAAAAAAGGATTCATTCAAATCGGTTAAGATTCGTGGTTGCAAAAGTAACAAATCTGCTGGGTTGTGTTTATCACTCTTGTTCACTGCCAAAATCTCTGTTTTGACTTTGAGGGCAAATATCTCAAGAACTAAGCAGTGAATCTCAATAATAATTGCACCAATCTTTGAAGAATTTATCAATCTTTCATTCAAAAAAGGATTCATTCAAATCGGTTAAGGTTCGTGGTTGCAAAAGTAACAAATCTGCTGGGTTGTGTTTATCACTCTTGTTCACTGCCAAAATCTCTGTTTTGACTTTGAGGGCAAATATCTCTGGAACCAAGCAGGCTATCTTAATAAACTGTACATCAATCTTTCAAGAATTTATTTATCTTTCATTTAAGAAAGGATTCATTCAAATCGGTTGAGATTTGCGGTTGCTACAGCAAAAAATCTGCTGGGTTGTTTTTTGGCGCACCCTGTAGTTCAGCGGAAACCATCAAGTTATTTTTCGGAAGTATAATTGTTGTCAAGTATCCCAAACGTGGACACCGAAACCCGCAAGATATTTTTGAGCTAATTGTTGCGCTGTGCTTTATGCAAATGGTTGCGACAGCGCACAGGTCAGCGATATGGGCGGAGAGAACAAGAAATTTATTTTTTCTCTCTCTCTCTCTCTCCGTGTTGGCAGAAAGAAAAATCCAAACGGCACACTATCCGCAAGCTGTGAACGTAGTGAGTGAGCAGTGTCGGTTTTGCGTGTTGTATGCAAATAGATATTTTGGTAGTGTTGCTGATTGTACTGGTTAGTGATGGACGCGCGAGTGACAGCGACGTTGCTGCAGCTGGAGCCGGGGACGCGGATAAAGGACAAGTGGGAGGTGGTGTACAAGTTGGGTCAGGGAGGTTGCGGTGCAGTTTACGAAGTGAGGACGATAGACGGCAACGAGAAGGCGGCCTTGAAAGTGGAGCCGAAGAACGAGGAACAGAAAGGAGTGCTGAAGATGGAAGTGGCCGTGCTCAAGTGTCTCGAAGGCAAACCGCACGTGCCGCGCATGCTGGCGTGCGGCAAGACCGCCACCTACTGCTACATCGTGATGGAGCTGCTGGGCCCGAATCTGAGTCAACTGCGCTTCACCGTGCCCACCAATCGGTTCACCACCGCCACAGCCATTCGTGTCGGCATTCAGTGTTTGCAAGCTCTCAAAGATCTCCACCAAGCCGGATTCGTGCATCGTGACGTTAAGCCGGGCAATTTTGTTATAGGCGCCACCGATAAGAAGGCTCGTATCGTTTATCTGCTCGACTACGGACTGGCCCGGCAGTACAAACAACCGGACGGATCTATGCGCAGACCGCGACAACACGCTTATTTCCGGGGCACAGTGCGGTACTGCTCGCCGAACGTTCATAAACGCATGGAACAAGGACGACACGACGACCTCTACTCGTGGATGTACATGCTGATCGAGTTGTTAGGAGGCTTACCCTGGACTTATATTCGTAACAGAGACCAGATTCAAGTGACCAAGGAAACAATACTCAACCGCACCTTGCTTGAAAACTGTCCCGAGGAGTTCGATCAGGTTATGGAACATATAAAAGCATTGGATTACCGCACCGAGCCCAATTACAATCAAATCACCAAGCACCTGAAGAAAGTTATGCAACGCAAAGGATATCGCGAAGGAGACCCCTACGACTGGGAAGAAGGCGGCGCTTACTTCGAACACACTCGCATGGGAACGGCGGCCGCAGACGCTGTCGAGGAACAATACGAAGAGGACAACCCGGAGGGCGAACGGAGTCTCAGCGACAGACACTACAGATAGATACGCACTGTACTGTAGATACATCTTACTCTCTACTACTAGCTTGCACTAGAAACCTACGATAAAACTGAAACAACACGTTTGTATACTCCTGTTCGACAGATTTACTGCGTCATCTTTAGACCTCTTATTGATGTTTTGGCCTGGAGTAGCTTCAAGCTTTGGCCTTAGGCTTTTGTGCGTAGGTCCTACTTGAGGCAGGTCTTCTACAATCAACACTGACAATAATCGGGTTGCTTTGCTTACAGTACTAGGATGCGATCGGGCCGGAATTTTCGAAGTAGTTTGCCGCCAACATATTTTATTTTATATATACAATGGAATTGAGCGTAAACAGTGATAGGAACCTATGTACAGCATGGGTACTACTACGTACATACATATAACGTACTTTACAGTAGATGCTTTATTGGCCCTTTTTTACGTGACTTACCTTCCGTCAGTACATTCTCTCTGGACAATGCTCAGTTGTAAGAACCAGAACCAACGGCATCTACCTCATGGCCAGTAGCGTACCCAGGGGTGTACTGTAGGGTGGGTACACTTGCGGTGCAGGTAGGAAGAAAAATTTTGGAAAAATAAGAGAAACGAATGAATTATTACCTTCTTTACTTGTCTATTTTATGCTCAGAATGCGTTTTAAATGCATTTTTAAGGCTAATTTTTCGAAAATTTCTCGCCCTGGTTGGGTAGAACAGAAGCCCCCAACCAGGACCCTTTAAACTACTAAAATTGTTAATTTTTGTTAATTTTACGTTCAGAATACCTTTTAAATTGCGTTTTCAATGGCTAATTTTGCAAAATTTTCTCGCCGTGGTCCAACCAGGCAACTTAAAAATTTTACATCCCCTTTGCAAAATCCTGGGTACGCCACTGCTCATGCATGGCACACTTCCCAAGGCTCCTAATTCAACAACACGCCTATACTTTTAACCAGAACCTACTCTTTCTACTACTGCCACCGTTAACGGACAATGCCTTAAATGTGTCTCTGCGCAAACTTGTGCGCTCTGATCAGTTCTATCGCCGCTTAAACTCGATTGACTTTGCCAACCGTACTTTGTTTTAGCTTGCAATCGATATCTACTGTACCACGTTGTTATGAGTGTCTGTAATTGTAAAATTTTAGTCACAGGGTCCATACTGAAGGGCACCACATCTATGCAGATCTGGCATTTTCTAATCTCTGGAAAAAAGATTTGTTGTTGTTGTAACTTTTTGTCCTTTTCTGACTAGGAGTAGCCAACTGCTATAGAGCAGGAAGAGACACAAGGTCCGGCAGCCTCCTTAACAACAACCCTCCCCTTTTGCTGTCGGTGGGTGGTTGATTTATAGAAAATCTCAAAATTTCCGGTCTAGATTACCAGAAAACTGCCGGCCGAGCGACCTTTTTTGATTTAGGGGTGGTAGCATAACTGACCAATACCCTGTTGTCCTGTATAGTTATACAAGGTACAAAAAGTACGTCAAAATAATTGACTAAAAATAAAAAGCTCGCAGTAAAACAAAAAGTTATCGTGCCTGGTTGGTTGTTTTGCGTGCATACGTCTACGTCTACATAGCAGTCAGTGAGTCAAACGAAAATTAGCGTGCCTGTCTGGCAACGGGAATAACTACTGCTGTAACTTGCGCAGTTCTAAAGTTTTCCTGTACAGTTTATACAATGTAAAAGCTTTGACAAGGAACAAATAGCGCCCAGAGAGGGCAAAAATTATCGTACCTGGCTGGCTGCGAGGGCGTTGCGCTGTCTGCTGGCCCAACTGCCGCTCGCCGACTCAGCCAGCCGGCTTGCGGCATCGATTAGTTGGCCAATCACCGGAGATGACCGTGTACGACATTTAGTGTCGAATGAGTCCATATTACCAAGTATCTATCTATTAATTACCAGCGCTCTCCACAGCCGCTGCCATTCGCTCTCTCGCGTTTTGTTGTTAGCCTTTTCTTCGCAGAAATCTTGTCCTCCTCCGGCACAGTGGAAATTCCACCGATAGACATTCCTCCGGTGGAAATTCCTCTCCTCGTATATATCCTCCTATTATCCGCCACATGTCGGAGTTTTCCTAAAAAACTTGTTTGTCCCTAAGCAGTGTTGCCAGGTTGGGGGAATTTTTTGCGTTTGGGGGAGAAATTTCGTTTGGGGGAGTGGGGGAATTATTTGCGGGATTTTTGCAAAATCTGGGGGAATTCTTGGGGGAATTTTGTGGTCAGTAATTTTCTAGTATTTTTAAGCTTTTTGCCAGTATTAGTGCCAATTTCGACCATTGTATCTGCATATTTTTACTATTCGATGCTATTATTTTTTGCTGTAACATGTTTTTTTGAGTGCCGTTTTTTATCTATCGAACCTTATTAGCGACTGAAAATCCAATCCAAACAGGATAGCTTTTAGGCCTAAGTAGGCATCGTTCTCATTCTCACATGCTTAAGATATAGGTACCGATAAAACACATAGGCAGGTATGGAACATCGTGTTTTGCTTTGTTGTGATTAGTGATGCAACCGGGAGCGGAATACCGGGATTCGGGAAAACCGGGATTACCGGGAAATACCGGGAATATCGGGAAATCGATCAAAACGCATGCAGAATGATAAAACATAAATGTTTTTAACATCCGGTTTAGCTATTGATACCATTTCTACTCGGTTTTCTCAAGGATTTTCTGTCATAACGGACTAAACTACAGTACACTGTGAGATCAGATTTATGTCGGATGGTTGATTGTTTTATGTGAGTTGGTTTGGCAGGCACCAGACAGCTCGATGTCAATTTGACCAAAAGAGTTGTGTAAGAATAGCCCATCAATGAGTGACTTTGCTCAATTGAAGGCCTTTATAAAGTTGGAAGCTTACATAGAACATAAAGTTCACGGCCTAAACCAATATAATAAAGTTTGGAACAAAAGGAAAAGCTGCAAAACATGGCTGTTCGCTCAAATTCAGCAAGTAGCAGTCAGTCGAAAACTTATTCAAAGCCGCTGGTACTGGCAAAAGAAAGTTGGATATAAAGTAAAAGTCACTGAAATACATTGTATCTGCAAAAAACTGTCAATACTGCTATGAAATATATTTCCCGGTATTCCCGGTATTAGAAAATGTGTGAACCGGGATTAGAAACCGGGAATTCCCGGTTCTTCGGGAAATACCGGGATCCCAGTTGCATCACTAGTTGTGATACAATAGGCTAAATTTTCCTATGTACATGGAGGAATGTTTCTGGCGTTTTAGCTGGCAAACCGTAGATAAACTAAAATAAAGCATTGTTCTGACTAAAAGTTTTGATTTGTATTAGAATTTGCTTAAATAAAAATTCAGACGAAAGTGGCATTTTTGAAAAAAAAGAATTATATCTTACTTTGAAAAACATTTTTCATACAATAATTAAAAATTTCTCAAATTTCAAAATTTCATTTACCCCAAACGTTTTTTGCTTGAAATTTTTCTGAATAAAATCAGACTTGTGGTTTATGAACTGACATTTTGAGTTTTTAAAAAGTTGAATTATTATGGATCAAGTTAATTTGTGCCATTTTTTACACAAGCAAGCCCTACTTCTACGTTTTAACGATGTTGTCTGGGGGGTCTGCGAGCAAATTTTTGCAATTTTTTACAATTTCAGACACAAAAATTGCCAGAGTCGCCTGCAAAACAGCACTTTTTAGCTGTATTTCAGCCCAAATTAGCGATTTTTGGCGATTTTTAGCCCAAAAATTGCGAATTTTCGATTTTTGAACGTTTTTAGTTCCCTCTACCCCATGCATGGGCCGGAAAAATCCGGAGGGGGGTAGGAGGGGGGAGAAGACCTCGGGGGGGGGGGGGGTCCCCCCGAAAAAAGGCCAAAAAACGCCTATTTTGCCTTAAATAAGCGAAAATTTCTCCCTCCGGGAGGGGGAGTGGGGGGGTTAGCCGGCGAGGGGGGTATGGAGTATGTTTGGACGACCGAGGGGGGTATGGCCGGCCGAGGGGGAGGGGTATACCCCCCTTACCCCCCCGGCCCATGTATGCTCTACCCCCTCCCAAAATTTTGGCCCAGACCCCCCCCGGCCGGCGCCAGACCCCCTAACCCCCATCGGCGGATGACCTGTTACATGTATGATGTAATCCAATTAAAGGAAAACAGCCATAAATGGCCTCTGCAGAGCATAATTTTGTTGCATTTTTCAATTTTTATTTGGGGGAATTTTTGGGGGATTTTTTCTGAATTTTCGGGGAATTCTAGCCCTCAGACCTGGCAACACTGTCCCTAAGCCTAAGCCTAAGGAAGCCTGAACTGAGCCTTAGCCTAAAACCGGGTAAAACTGACTTTTAGGGGTCCCTAACAAAAATTTCAATTTTATCTACCGTATTCAGTTGACTCCTAAGCCTGAGCCTAAGCCTAAGCAAGAAAGTGATTAATTAATATATAGTGGAGGGACCCTTAGACAGTTAAGCCTAAAACCGAAAGGAAAAGCTGGGTTTGACAGCGGTAACTATTGAGACGGATTTTGTTGTAGACAGATGACTCTTCAGTGTGATGTGGTTGGTCACCACGTGCACTCGTTCAATTATCTGGTTGACGAAGGTCTGCAACGAGCCACTGTCGATATTTACCCGGAACAGTTCCGTCTGTCCAACGGCGAGAACGTGCAGCTATGGCTGAGTTCGGCCACCCTTGGTTATCCTTGTCTGGATGTGAGTGGCGGCGCCAAGGCGATCGGCACTTTAGAGGCAGCCCGCATTCTGCCGTCCGAGTGTCGTCAGCGTGGCATCAGCTACCGCGGTCGTTTAAGTGTCACGCTCTGCGCCACCGTCAACAGCTACCCGTTGGAGCAACTGGATCGAGTGGTGGGCCAAGTGCCGATAATGCTGGCATCGAAACGGTGCAACCTGGCAGGACTGAAAAGCCATGATCTGATCATGCGAGGCGAAGAACCAACGGAGAAAGGCGGCTATTTTATTGTGAACGGAACTGAAAAGGTTGTTCGATGTTTGATTTTGCTGCGGCGAAACTTTCCCTTGGCTCTAAAGCGACCGCGCTTCCGCGAGCGAGGCAAACTCTACACGGAGTACGCAGTGGTGATGCGTTGTTGCAAAGACAGTCACACCAGCTCAGTTATGAGCATGCATTATCTGGAAAGCGGAACTATCAACATGAGCTTTGGTTATCGTCGAGAGACCTTCTTTGTGCCGCTGGTCTACTTGCTCAAGGCTCTCTTACCTGTCGACGATCGCACCATCTATAAGGCGTTGATGCGTGGTCGTGAACAGGACGATTTCTGGCGCGGTTGTGTGGCAAACATGCTGCAGTTGGCGTTGGAAAACAACGTTGTCACGCAGCAGGATGCTTTGGAGTCGTTGGGCAGTAACTTCAGAGTGGCCGTATCTTTCCGAGTAGCTCCCTGGCAGACAGACGCTGAGGTTGGCGAGTTTCTGCTGTCCCAGTGTGTGGCCATTCACCTGGACAATACGAGGGATAAGTTTCAACTCCTAGTCTACATGGCTCTCAAACTGATCGCCTTGGTCAAAGGAGAGATAGCTGACGAATCGCCCGATAACCCGCAGTTTCAGGAAGCTGGCTTGAGTGGCCACATACTGCTCATGTTGCTGAAGGAGCGCCTGGAGCTGTGGCTGACTCGTCTGCGTCGCAATCTCGAGTTTGCCTGTAGAAAGAAAGCAACGCAGTTCACACTGACTACCAGCTCTCTCTTGCAGGCGATGAGTTCTGCTGCCAACGAAATAACTCGCGGTCTAGAGTATTTCCTGGCCACCGGCAACTTGGTCAGTGCGAGTGGAATGGGTCTTGGTCAGCAGAGCGGCTACAGCGTAATAGCAGAGCGAATCAATTACCTGCGCTACGTCTCGCACTTCAGAGCCATCCACAGAGGCTCGCAGTTCCAGGACTCGCGCTCGTCTGATGTGCGCAAACTGCGTCCAGAGGCCTGGGGCTTTATCTGTCCCGTGCACACTCCTGATGGAGCTCCCTGCGGTCTGCTCAATCATCTAGCTGCTCCCTGCCGCATCATAACGCACAACGAGGACACCAGACAGTTGTTGGGCGTTCTGGAGAGTGGCGGCCTCGTGCCGTTCGACCAGTACCAACGCCATCACAACAAGCAGTACCCGGTTCTGCTTGACGGTCGGTTTGTGGGCTACGTGACTGATTCGAACGCCGCCAAACTACTGCAGCAACTCAGAGCCATGAAAGTGGACAAATCCAACACCAACGTGCCTTACACCATCGAAATTGTCTTAGTGCCATTCTCGCCGGAGCCCGACAACATAAGCGGTCAGTTTCCAGGTCTGCTGCTCTTCTCGCAGCCGGGCAGATTGTTGAGGCCTGTGCGAAACTGTCGACACGATGCAGTAGAGTACGTGGGCATTTTTGAACAAGTGAGGCTGCCTATTTGATTGCCGTAGGTGGAGTGGTGGTTGTTTGTTTGTAGGCTTACCTTAGTATCTGCATAGATGCTGATGAGGCTGAGGTCGGTGTGACAGAGCATCAAGAACTAACTCCAAATTCGTTGTTCAGCTTTTCGGCCAATCTCATTCCTTACCCTGATCACAACCAAAGTCCGCGTAACGTTTATCAGTGCCAAATGGCTAAGCAAACCATGGGAACTCCCATTCACGCTTGGCACTGTAGAGCCGACAACAAGATGTACAGGTGCGTATTGTTTGTTTGCGGCCTTTCAACTTTTCTGTGTGGTGCGTTTGAGGCTGCAAACACCGCAGAGTCCTCTGGTAAAACCGGAGTATTATGATGTCTACAGCGTTGACGACTATCCGCTTGGCACTAATGCAATTGTGGCTGTGGTGTCCTACACAGGTACGTTGGGTGTGGGTGTCCTGTGAGTTAGTGTCATACATGTAGCAGGTAAGAGCTGGAGGAGGTGGTAGGGGTTTCCCTGCCAGGGGGTCCAGGGTCCAACATTTCAAAAAGGACCCCGATGTGTGCTAAATATCTGCAGCGAAAACGCCAAATTAGTTTACCAAAGACATTTAAGCGATTTTTAGCTAAAATTGGTGATTTCTGAGCCAGTTTGTTTGTACTGGTAGGCACATCTGTTTTCGGGTCTGGACGGGTCCCCTAAACTGTCTCGGGGTAGGGACACAGTTGTTAAAGGAATTTTTAAGGCCGAAAGGTTGGTCGGTTTTTTTAAATTCTTAAAAATGCAACTGAAAAATAAGATTGTATAATTTAATTTTCAAAGAAATTTTCTTGAAAATCGTCTAAAAGGTATCCAGCGTGCAGAATACAACCCAATACAACAACTTCTCCACTTTTGCAACTCAGGTCAGTTAAGAAACAAGTTCGAAAACGCCTAAACAGACGTAAAACGCTTTCCATGCACATAATAAGCTTTCTAAGCAATCGCTGCTACATTACTGGTTTCCAGAAAATATTGGCTGGTGTGAAAGAATTTGCTGCGAATTCAATGTACGTGGTGAATTTTGCGAATGTTGCCCTAATTTCCATATTGTTTTTCAAAAAATATTCTTTGAGCCTTCAAAAAAATACTTTTCAAGAAAGGTTTTAAGAATTTTTGGCTGTAACAACTGTGGCTGGGGTGAGGGGAGTTTGGCCATTTCATGTGGTTAACCCCCTAGTACATGTATGGTTTGTTTGGTATTCCGTCATTGTTTGTATTATTTAAATCGGCGACTTGGTCGTGGTGTTCGCGTCACCCCGAACACTAAATCAGGATGCCGAAAGTCAGAAGTCTGTTCGCTCGCAAGGGTGATTTCGGAAAGGTTTAAGTGACCGGCTGTAATAGCGATGTCGTACGTAAGCCACTCCATCAGAGTTGGAGAGTCGGTCAGTGTTATAAGCTGATCGTGTAAAGGTGGGTTGGCGTTTCGACTGAGAGAGTTTCATTTTTAATCCGGCGGCTGCCATTGATGGGGTAGGTCTATCTCTCAGGTTACGATATGGAAGATGCGATGACGATAAACAAGTGTTCGTACGAGAGAGGGTTCGCTCATGGCAGCGTGTACAAATGCGAACGAATCAATCTGCGCAGTCGAGGCAAGAACGACTATTTTGCCCTGCAGCCCGACTCGCCTTGGCTACAGAAGTTTATCGACGCCGACGGATTGCCGATAGTAGGAAAGCTGTTCACCGAAGGCGATCCGTACTGCTCGGCTTTCGACCCGGAAGCACAGAAGTACTACATCAAGGTAGCCGAATTGCTTAGGTGTAATTGTGAGCGATCGAGGTTTAGAGCAGACATGGGCAAAGGGGGGTTGCCCCTCAGTCGGCCGCTACCCCCCTCAGGAATTTTTTGGAAGAAAATTATGATAAAAATATGCCTGGATTAGGTGTAAATGAGCTCAGAATAGCTTATTTTAACATATTTTAATGAAAAACAAGCCAAAAAACCTTGATTTTAGCAAAATAATCGGGCTTTTTGGCTTACCACCCCCTCATCCCCCCTCAGGCGCTGCTACCCCCTCACGAATTGAAAACTCTACCCCCCCTAAGCCGAAATGCTAGCCCATGCCCGGTTTAGAGGTACAAGAGCAGTGAACTGGCGTGCGCTGCCTCTGTACGGGTGATAGCAGAACAGGCTTCTTCACCGATTTGCCACGCCTTGGTTCAGTGGAGAATCCAGCGCAACCCCATAATAGGCGACAAATTCGCAAGCCGTCACGGACAGAAGGGGATTAATTCATTTTTATGGCCCATGGAAAACATGCCCTTTACCGAGTCCGGAATGGTGCCCGACATCATTTTCAATCCTCACGGATTTCCCTCGCGGATGACAATTGGAATGATGATCGAGAGCATGGCTGGCAAAGCCGCCGCCGCACACGGATGGCTGCAAGATGCAACTCCTTTCGTTTTCAAGTATAAACAGCTCTGCTTGCTTGCCACAACCGATTATTAATTAGTAAAGCAGCAGTTTTAGTGAAAAGCAACATGCAATTGATCACTTCGGAGATCTGTTAGTGAAGGCTGGCTACAACTATTACGGCAATGAAACGATGTACAGTGGCGTGGACGGTCGCAGTTTCGAGGTTCAACCGTCGACCGATCAATTTCACACTTACTGATAGTTTTTCAGGCAGAAATATTCATGGGTGTCATATACTACCAACGACTGCGTCACATGGTGGCAGACAAGTATCAGGTGCGAGCTACGGGACCTGTGGACAACGTTATTCACCAGCCAGTGCAGGGTCGGAAACGAGCTGGTGGCATTCGCTTCGGTGAAATGGAACGAGACGCTGTCATCGCTCACGGGGCCACCTTTGTCCTCCAGGACAGACTGCTCAACTGCTCCGATCGAGATCTGGCAAATGTATGCACCCTCCGCCACACCAATTAAGTCCAACTTTGTGTCGACAATTGCCTTTTCGAAAATCAAATGGAGACAAAAATGTTCCAATTTCCGTACAGAACCGAAATTCTAATCGTTTGTAATCATTTTCAAAGCTGCTTCGTTATGACGCGATAATACGGTGGCCTCCAGATATTTGAAAGATTGCTGGATGCATAACTCGCAGTTTTGAAGACGTTTGTTCTAGAAGAAAGTGGATTTTTTGTCAGCAGGGCCCGGATTAATAGGCATAGAACATAGCACGCGCTAGGTGGATAGCACATGTTAGAGGTAGTACGTGCTGGATCTAGACTGATCTAGGTAGCATACCAAAACTGCCAAGCGGACTTATTTTTCGGCGGGGGCTTACAGGGGGAAAAGCCTGTATCCGACTTAGCCCCCCCCCCCCCCCGAGACGATTTCGCCGCCCCCCTCCGATTTTTCTGGCAAGTAAATTTTTGAGCAAATTTTTGCAATTTTTTACAATTTCAGACAAAAATATTGCCAAAATCGCCTCCGAAAGAGCACTTTTTAGCTGTATTTCAGCCCAAATTAGCGATTTTTGGCGATTTTTAGCCCAAAAATTGCCATTTTTTTCGATTTTTGAGCGTTTTTTAGTGCGCAACCCCCTCCCAAAATTTTGGCTCAGACCCCCCAACCCCCCTCCCCTTCAGCGGATGACCTGTTACCTGTATGCTTCATTGGTATCTGTCAATGGACTGCATAGAAAAACGAAAGTTAGGTAGTGCTGTAGAAAACAACTGTCGACAGATTTGGTCGAATGTTTTGTTACCCTATCATCTAAATTACATAATTTCCTCTTTGAATGAGCTGGTAGTTTATCGGTCGTGCCGAAACTGATCGTTCTGGTTCTATGTCTACAGTGCTGCTGTTTTGTTGAATAAGTAGGTTGGCTGGTGATTGGTCTGCAGTTTTAGGTTTGTGTGCGCTGTGACAACTTGTTGAGCGCGCAGGAGATGGTGCGTCCGTGGCACTGGGTGATCGAGGAAAACCAGCCAAAGCAAAGAGAGAGCGGCCGGATGAAGTGCTGCCGAACGTGCGGAGGAGCCGACGCTATTCGTGTGGTGGAGATGCCTCACGTTTTCAAGTACTTGGCTGCCGAGCTGGCCTCCATGAACATCAAGACGGTGGTGAAGGTGAAAGACGTGCCTCAAACCACCACTGCCCTCTGCAGCAAGTTTACGTAGTAGTTCAGGTTTAAATTTTAATAAAAACCGTAATTCCAATCAACAGTCCTACATGAACGATCAACAGTCAGTCATCAAGACCGATGGGCTTAATGGTGGTTCCTCTGCGAATCGTGCCCCATCCGATCAAACGCCAGTGTTTGTCGATTCTGCGCGACAAGGCAATTTTCTCGGCCTCCTGAGTGCAGACCGGCTGAGTGAGAGCCAGCTTGGCCAGCTCTCCTTTGACCGCCGTCACACGACTGCCCGTTGACAAAGAGCCTATGTTGACCATCAAAAGTTCGCCCTTGCTCAGCTTGGCCACTTTGGCCGCTTTCTTGTCTCCTTCCGAACGCACTCCCAACAGACGCCGCAACAAATAGTACACCACCTCGATCTCAGTGAATATGTCTGGCAACGTTCCTACTGCGCCCAGCACCTAAACACTCCAGCACACAGTGGCCGTCAGAATTTGTATGAATCAGCTTGCCGCAATCGGCCGTGTTACTTTCAATTTTTCGTAAAAACTAAGCAGAAAAGGAATCTTTCTCGGAGTTAGTAATAATCTTCACACAAAGTTTTAGTTGTAACAGGGTTCATGCGGGACCTGGAAAGTCAGAGAGTCATGGAAAAGTCAGGGCATTTGGAGTCTGGTCAGGGAAAAATTTGATAGCAGCAGAAACATCTCGCCGCCAAATGTTCTTGTCAAAACGTTACACGACACCCTTTTGAAAATCGGTCTTCTGATCTTTATAAAATTAACCTCTGAATACGGTTTAAATTCGTTTTTCAAACCAATTTCTCAAAATTTTCTCACATTGGTTGCCGTTTCCTCACTCTGGTTGGTCAGGGAATTTTGACTGGTCATGGAAAAGTCAGGGAATTTTGCTAGACAAAAGTTGCACGAACCCTGTGTAAGACTGTAATGATACCACCCAGACGTGGGTAGGAAGAACAAATATACATGGGCCCGGGGTGAGGAATTTCCCCCTCGTCAGTATGCGCCAACCCCCCCCCAAATTTTGGCGTTTTTTTGGAAAGCGATTTTATACTCCACGCCGAAAGCGACATACCACCCTTCGGATTTTTTCCGGCACACGTATGAAACAAAAACAAACAAGCAAATCGGCCAAAAATTATAAAACGATTTTTAGCACTCCGTCTTCTCCCCTTCCTCGGATGAGCTGTTACACCGTTTACAACCGAACAGCTTATCTGAGTGGACGAGAGTTTACCTGACCAACTAGCCGATCAGCCCGACAAAGCGTAGGGTCTATCTTCGTTCCGACGCCTATCAGACCGCCCGGCACAGCGTACTGCAACTGATTGTTTTCGGCGAACAGAGACACTATCTTGGAATAGATCGGGCGACAAGTAACGCGCCCCTCCTGCGTCTTCGATACAATGCCTGGCCGCACTTCTATCTCTTGTCCGACCCGCAGCACACCTGAACAGAACGGTCCATTGTGAGCGGCAACGGCGAATCGAGCGAACCTTTGAGTATGCTTCCTCCTGCCACACCTCCCTTCAACTCGTCTACGTCGCAACCCGGTTTGTTAACGTCGAACGAGCGAATAACTATCAATCTGGCATCGGAAGTGAAGTCGCGCAGCGGTACCGGCACCTTCTTGCACAGATACTCGCAAATCACCTGAAAGAAGCCGGTGAGCAGAGCAGTATGCCACCAAACCAACCTCTATGTTGTATTTCAACTGCGCAGAGATTGGTATGATGGGGGCTTTGCCGGCGACGGTGCCCTGCACGAAGTTCTGTATCTGGTTGTGCTGCTCGCGAGCCTGGCTTTCCTTGATCAGGTCGATCTTGTTCTGCAGAATGAGCAGATGGTTCAACTGCATTATCTCCACTGCTGCCAAGTGCTCCGACGTCTGTGGCTGCGGGCACAACTCGTTGCCTGCGATCAGCAGAAGGGCCGCATCCATCACAGCTGCTCCGTTGAGCATGGTGGCCATGAGGATGTCGTGTCCGGGACAGTCGACAAAGGAGACGTGTCGCACCAACGAGTACTTGCCGGTGCAGCCCTTCTGGTCGCACGGAATCGTGTCCGGAGTGCTCGAGCCGGCAGACCGGAAACAACTGGGTCGAGCGCAGTCCGAGTTGGAGCACCGATAAATCTTGGCGTTGGCGTAGCCCAGCTTTATGGTGATGTTGCGCTCGAGCTCGTTCTTGAAGCGAACCGTCTGAACGCCGGAGATGGCCTTGACTACGGTCGACTTGCCGTGCGCCACGTGCCCAATCGTACCGATGTTGATGGTGGCCTGTCGACTAATAACTTCATGTGTGAGCGGCGTCAGTTCATTCACGTTCAGACGCGTCAGATCCTGCACTGCCAGATAGGAATCTGCTGTCGGAGGGGCCACTTCCTCGCTCGTCAGTTCTGAGTCCGCACCGCCTTTCTCCGATTCCTCCTCTGTTTTAGTGCCCATTGACTTCCTTCCAATTTACCTTTTGAACCTGCTTGTCACTTAATTGACGATTACCAACAATATCCCAGCGTCACCCGCTCAATAACTTTCACTTTAACCAACAATTAAATTAAATAGAGAACACCGAAACTAAACTCTTCTTGTCGCTGCGCTATGCGTGCGGGACTGGGGGGACCTTGCTTTTTGCGCGATCAATAAATGCGGTGGAAAGTTTAAACTACGGCAGCGTCATAATCACGTTTACTGAAGCCTTCGGCAACGCTAAAAACGAAAAATAACACGATTAATAAGCGATTTTTGTTAATGTCAACTATAATCACGCCACGACATGAAAAGTAGTGGGTCATCGAGTTGTCATTGAGAAAGACATCGCATGGCACTAGCGTTTCCTGGCACGCTGATTTCAACTGTGACACTTTATTGGCTACTATTTTCGATCTGAAGCACCGTTCTTTCGGTCGGCGTCGGGGGTGTCGTTTCTTTTTTTCACAAAGTTTCTATGGCGCGTTTCTCCGCTCCCCTTTTCCTCCGGGGGGGTCAACTTTAGTGGGGAAGGGGAATTCAAACTACACCACTGATGCATGTTCAAGACTTGATAATCAACAAATTTATCAATACACTACTACTTAACAACCATCATCATTACTTCAACAAACACGGAGAAACAAAAAAATTGATCTTTCGGGCTTCCTCCTGTTTCAGTAAAAGGTGCACCGTTTTTTAGACATTGTGCATCCTGTTGCCCACCACAACACTCTTTCTGTGCAGTTCAGTTACTAACTTGTTGTCTTCCTTGGGCGACAAAATAAATAATTAATAAATGCCGCGCTAACGTTTTTTCGAGGTTCTTCACTCCATAGATTGGTATCATTATCAGACTCGCTATCGACATCAGTCAATGCCTTTTCATTTTATGGAAGGACACTTCGTGTCTATGACGATTTGAAGCTAATCGCTAGCTAATTGGAAGTAGACTGACGTAGTTTCAAGCTTACACTTAAGTTTAGGCTCAGGCTTATTTTTAGGTATGAAGCTGAGGTTTCTTCTAAGGGGAGTTTACCTAGCAGCGGCCTATTTTCGTTCAGTCCTACTGTAGGATGAGATTCAACACACCGCACAGATTTCGGGTTCCAGGAATAAACTTCAGAAATTCTTGTGCATACCAAAGGCCAGAGTAGACCTATGACGGTAGTGAAGCTTACATTAACGTCTATGCTCACAGTGTTTATAATTCTGGTACAAAACACTGTTGTGCAGAAACTGATCAGTAAGACCTATTCAGTGTCTTCTTTACCATCCTATGCAGACTCTATCTACTCCATTACGTACTGTACGTAGAAGTAGTTTGTTTTGTTGGATTGGAATTCTCGGCCCCAAGGATTGGGTTACATAAAAAATGCATTTTTGTTTACACTAATCAAGTTAATAACTGCTGGATGACTTTGCGTTTCAACAAAAATTTAACGCATAGCGCCAGCCCGAACCGTGACGTTTAACCGCATCCGCGTCTGACCGGCATTTCCTGTGAGCATTTCCACTGGTGTCTGATGCAATAATTTCAACAAGTGAGTAGACGACTCTTTGCCCCATCATCGGATGGCTAACCACCGCCGCGATTTCGCAGGTTAGGCATGACGATATGTATGGCTTTGAAAACTGTTAGTATTGCTTGCTTGATCATCTATAACATTAGTATATAGTCAATATGGGATCAGGTGTAGATGGAGGGGGGAATCAGAGGAACCTATCCCAAACAGAAATTAATATTTTTAATGATCATAATTAATTATAAATTAACATGTTTTATCGATAAATATCGATTATTTTTTGGCAAAATTTCAAAATCGTCCAAAACGGTCATGTTATATGTATATCATTTGAAAGCCCTGGCCTCCCTGGCGAGTCTAATGACAACTAAATCAGCATAGGGCAAGCTCCGGGGGGGGCCTGTTTTGCCAAATATAAAAGTACCCCTAGGGGGACGCATCAGTATAGACAAGGCCTGTTTTAAAAACATAAAATGACCAACAAACCCACATGAAGCGGAAATGTTGCGTGTATGTACACAGCAATAGTAACATATTTGTATATAGAGTTAGTGTTATGTTTACAGATGGCGCGTGTGGTTCAGCCTCGTACTAGTGTGTCTTACGTGATGTACCTGATCGTTTGTTGGTTGTTGTTTCATCATTGGCTTTTCTTAGTGATCGTCAAAACCTTGTTGTTTGGTGTGGGCGCCAAATTGGTCTTACGTTTGCTCAGTCAGTTGTCAGTGGGTCGGACTCTAATCTCTAAGATGGCATGCCGCTTCAACCGAACCACCGTAGCCACTAGACTCAAGCGTCATTCTGGCATCTCACTTGCCGTTCCTCATGGTCGTAGCATGCATTCAGACGCCAGCAATGTCAGCCCGCAACAGCAGTCACCCTCAGATGTCATGTAAGCACATACGTACTGTATGCGTCGTATTGGTTTGTCGAACGTATGCGTGATTTCAGTTATGATCATATCTCTGCCACCGAAGACGTAACTGCTTGCGCAGAAAACAGCTCAATCGAGGCGGAAGTAGAAGAACCGGAGTTGCAAGACATTCAGTTACTGACTACAGATGACGGTTCACTTTGGATAGCGGGCGAGAGTTCTGTCGACGACGATGTCGATCTGTTGTCACCGACCGACTGCGAGCCTGAACTGACTTCTTTCTCATACTGGCAGCGTGTCCTGATTGTTGATGTGGAGTCGAATGGGTATGCCAACACAGCCAGCCAAGACAACAGTCGTTTGCACGCCTTTATGGAACACCGGTTTAGCTGCGCTAAGTTGTCTCAGCTGGACGGCCCACACTCCGTCGTCAACTCTGTCACCCCCAGACGTCCGCCACTCATTAGCTACATGTTCAGATTGAAGGCGGCCAGAAGTTGCGCCATTTTGTAATCACGTCTTACTGCACTGCTCAAACGTCATCTCCCTCAACTGTACATTGTGCTCTCGCGTCAACAAAAAACTGTCCTGTTAGGTACTAACGTTGTAGACACGTGTCCTGTAAAGATTCAGTAAACAATCTTTGATGTTTTTCACGCAGTCATGTTGCAAGGAATTGAAAGTTTTGTTCCGTATAGGGTAGTCTCCAGCAAACCTGTGCACCCTGCTTTTGTTAGAAGGCTGCAGAAACAGAAGCTGCGTTTGTGGCGTCGACGTCACACCCCTGGCGGACGCGCGGCGTATGAGAAGTGTGCTCGTGACGTGTCTAAGGCAATTTTGCGGTTGGCTTGTATGCGTGAACGCAGAATTCTTTCGTCTGGTGATTCTAATGCTCTGTTTAAGTACGTCAACCGTAAACGTAACTATAGATCCGGTGTTGCTCCACTAAGGTTTGGAGGTGTCTACGCTGTCGATGATTGTACAAAAGCTAGTATTTTGTCCCGTGTTTTCCAGTCTTTCTATACTGTGGACAATGGCGTTACTCCCCCTTTTGCCAGTCGTGTCGCAGTTGATATCTCTTGTACTAATGTTACCTTCACAGAAGCTGTAGTAACCAATGTGCTCAAGCGGATTAAGCCTAAAACCACCAATTCCCCTGATGGTATCCCTGCGTTGCTTTATTCTCGTCTCTCGCATTTCCTTGTTCAACCGTTATGTTCGATTTTTGAGGTGTCTTTTCGATGCCATGCTGTGCCCGCAGACTGGCTTAGAGCGTACATTGTGCCTATCTATAAAAAAGGTGACGCTTCTGATCCAGCAAATTATCGTCCTGTGTCTTTAACGTCCGTAGCGTGCAAGATAATGGAAATGTGTATTAATGACGTGTTGTTACACTTTCTAGTGGAGCGCAATTTAGTCACCAAAGCCCAACACGGCTTTTTAAAACGTCATTCTACCTGTACGCAACTACTAGAGTGTGTCAATGACTGGTCAAAATTTGTCAACCGTGCTGAGACTATTGATGTCATTTATTTGGATTTCGCGAAAGCATTCGACTCTGTATGCCACGCCAAACTAATGCATAAATTGCGTGGTTATGGCATTGCCGGCGATCTGTTGCTCTGGATTTCTGCTTTTCTGCGTGGTCGCTCTCAATGCGTTGTCGTAGGAAATGCCAAGTCTGAATACCGTAATGTTCTGTCTGGCACCCCGCAGGGTAGTATACTTGGTCCATGTTTGTTTCTGCTGTATGTTAACGACATTCCTGACTTGGTTCATGGTTCCGGTTTCTGTAAAATGTACGCTGATGACATTAAGTTGTATTGTCCTTCGAGCGAGGCGGCCTTCATGCAGCTGTACTTGCAGCGTATTTTAGACTGGTCAGCAACTTGGCAACTATCACTTTCAGTGTCAAAATGTATTGTACTGTACCTGTGCTCCCAGAATCCTAAACACGTGTATCTGTTAAATGGGACACCACTTGTTGGTGAGGAAAAATGTAGAGATCTCGGAATAACTGTAACGGCAGACCTGAAATTTTCTGTGTATTGCAACGAGCAAGTACTCAAAGCGTACAGAGTCATGAATATGATATTCAGATGCTTTTTTACGAACTGTCGTTTATCTCTTATTCGTGCTTACAAAGCGTATGTGCGCCCACTGCTGGAATACTGTACCCCTGTTTGGTCACCGTATTTAAGAAAGGACGTGGATTTGGTTGAAAAAGTTCAACGGTTTTTTACTAGGAGACTCCTAGCTCGTTGCGGCTTACCTCCTCGCCCGTATCTAGAACGATTAGATCTGTTTGAGTTAGAGCCATTACAGGTCAGACGGTTAAGATGCGATTTGATTACAACATATGCAATTGTCCATGGTCTTGTTGACGTGTCTTTTGCTGATTTTTTCTCTTTCGCTCCTTTACGGACATTGCGCGGACACCCTTTAAAGTTGTATGTGAATCACAGTAGAGTAGATTTTGTAAAGCATTCTTTTTGTAACCGTGTTGTAGACGTCTGGAACGCTCTAGATGCTTCTGTGATTGCGTCTTCTTCTGTATCGTGTTTTCGTGCCAAAATAACCATGCCATTTTTATTGCGTTTCTGTGACTTTAACCGATATATGAATGAATAGGGTATCTGTAAGTGCTACGCCTGGGTACTCTCTCTCGTATCACTCTTCCTATGTTTCTGGACCGATTGATACTGAATAAACTGTAAACTGTAAACTGATGTCACTACAAACATTCAATACAGATACATTTTCAAACTATTTTTTTGATCGGGGTCCGGTGAAATGGTTTAGTAACCTTAAACAATGCGCAATGCAGCTGAGCTGGGTCAAGTCCTTCCTTGTTAGGGCCAATGAAAATTGGCAAAAAATTTCAATTTTTTGGCAACCAACCAGTGGCGTATCCAGGGGTGTAGGGTGGGTACACCCCCCTTGCGGTGGAGGTAGTAGAGAAATTCTGTCAAAAATAAGCGAAACTAATGAATTATGTATCAAAACTGTCTATTTTGTGCTCAGAATGCCTTTTAAATGCGTTTTTGAAGGCTAAATTTTCAAAATTTTCTCGCCCTGGTCGGGCAGAAGCCCAACCAGGCCATTTTAAACTATTAAAACTTGTAATTTCTGTATATTTTAAGCCATGAATGTGTTTTAAACGCGTTTTTGAAGGCAAATTTTGCTAAATTTTCTTACCAGGCACTTTCAAAATTTTACACCCTCCTTTCCGAATCCTGGATACGCCACTGCAATCAACTGTCAGATTTTCGGCAAAACTGGTAACGGATATTCGGCAAACTGGCTCTGTCAGTTGAGAGAGTGCCTGTAAGTGTGCTTGACGCCTCTTTTCCGCTTCCTAGCATTTAGCTGTTGAGAATAATGGTTGCTGGGAGCATGCTGAGCTTTCTCCAAATAGAGTACACTTACCTTTCCGAATTTGAGGCAAAAGCCATGATAAAAGCGTTAATAACTGAAAAAGAAGGAATTGCAGTGTGCTGAACTTGCTCAATTTAGACTGTTAGAGAACCCGACTCAGTCGTTTATTTTTGGCCGGCCACCATCCATCGATCGGTCATGGCGCGCTCTTTCAGATGAGACCGAAAGCTAAAAGATCCAAACTAAAGCTGAAAGTAGATTCCGGAATTTTTGGGACATCTGTAAATGCAATGATAAATGTAAAACTATTTACACAATTACTATGCAGAGAGAATGTTATTTTGTTACTAACATAGGTGTGGCGTGTGGTGCATGAAGAGTCAAGTGAAGAGCAAGAGAACAGCGCACAGAGCCAAGCGACAGCGAAGCATAGAAGACGAAGAGTATTACCACGGACTGGTGCCTAGAGAAGACGTGGAAGCGATGCTCAAAGAGAACGGAGATTTTTTGGTGCGGTACACAGAAGTGAAGAAGGTAAAGTCGTACGTGCTGTCGGTATATTGGAAGGGACCGCTGCACTTTGCAATTCTACCCAGAGCCAACGGAAAGATAACGGTGGACAAGGAGACCGAGTACGCGTCGATCAACGAACTAGTGCACGACAGTTTAGACAGAGGCAAAACGTTCAGCAGCAAATGCGAGGCAGTGCTGAAGCGACCGGTGCCCAAGAACAGCTGGGAGTTGTCGCACGAAATGATTACGCGCCAGCAGAAGCTGGGGGAGGGCGCGTTCGGGGAAGTCTACCGCGGTCTGCTGCGACTGGACGGCAAGAACAGCGTGCCTGTGGCCATAAAGACGGCGCACGCATCGAAGATGACCAAGGCCCAGGTGAACGAGATGATGCAGGAGACGAGGATCATGAGACAGTTCGACCACCCCAACGTAGTCCGGTTTTACGGCGTGGCTGCGCAGACAGCGCCCATTCTGATTGTGATGGAGCTGGTGAGTGGCGGGGGACTGGACCGCTACGTACAGAAGCACGCCGATACACTGACCAACCAGCAACTCGCACAGTTTTGCACTGACGCCGCTAGAGGAATGGCTTACCTGCACGACAAGAACATGATACACCGCGACCTCGCAGCGCGCAACTGTCTCATCACGCAAGAAGAAGTAGTGAAGATTTCGGACTTTGGACTGAGCGTGCAAGCTGCTGACACCAACACAATCAGCTCGAACAGCAAGCGGGTGCCGATCAAGTGGCTAGCCCCCGAGACTCTGATTGACCAAGTCTATTCGACAAAGTCAGACGTTTGGAGCTTCGGCGTTTACATGTGGGAAGTGTTCAGCGAAGGCCGAGAACCGTACCCGGACATGAGCGGACTGGACGTGCTGAGACTGGTGCCCGGTGGGCATCGGATGACCGCCCCTGATAAGATGCCCGATAAATTAAAGAAAGTGATGAAGCTGTGCTGGATAAGCAATGTAAACGACAGACCCAACTTCGCTTATATCGTCGACATCCTCGAAGGCAGACGGAAACGGCCGAAAACTGATTCATCCAAACGCACCGTGCAAAGTGCACTCACTGCCGCCACTTCCACTAATCCAACTCAAATCCAGGACTGATATTTATGTCTATACTCTATCGATGTATCTACTGGTCTGCTCAATCAATTATTCTACTATCTATTTATCTACCTAGATATTTATCTGAGTAAATTGTCTCTAAACCACAGACCATTTTACCCGACAAATAGAGTTTCGAAAATTAAATTCACCACCGTTTGTTTTGTTAAATTCTGAAAATTCAGCCAACCAAATCGATCAAGAGCTAACTGATCGTCGGCTAACCTTTGTTCCTCATGCCCGATTTGCTGCCCAACGTGCCAAGCAAGCAATCGGAGCTCTCTTCAGACAGTTGAGAGGAGCGGCGCCGGCCTACGTACTAGAGCGGGTCTACCGTAGTTGTGTTTTGCCTCAGTTCTTGTACGCTGTAGAAAGTTGGTACCCAAAAAATAGGGCTGTACAGTGTAAGTTAGAACGTGTTCAGAAATTTTTCTTGTGTAGCTTTGTCAACAATTTTAGTCTTTCTTATCCAGACTTGCTTAGTTCAGCCGTGCAGAAATGTGGCCATCTTTTCTTGCCTATTTGGAAATTTGTTGTTATGCGACGCTTGGAGCTGTTTTATCGTTACTATCACCAACTTTGTTTTGCGCCAGCAGACTGGTTCGCTGCCCCTTCCACTCGTCATAGCAGCCGAACCAACCACGAATGCCCTGTTGTTGTGGCGACCAGGACAGCCACCACAGCGGCAACTTTTGTCTGCTCTACCGCATCGCTTTGGAATAAACTGCCGGCTAACACTCCTTCTCTGTCTTACACAAGGTTTAAACTCTTTCTGCACTCTGATTCGTTTGAAAACTTAGTTCATGATATGGCTGTTGTTTTATAACTTTTTTCTTGCCGCTCGCTTGCTGTTTTACGGTGTAGAGCTTTGATGGCATAAAAAGTTGAAGTTGAAGTTGAACTGAGCACGAATCGCTTTAGTGATGTAAAAAGTTTTGTAGAGGTTTAGTACAACACTACATCAAGGGCGCGGTGGCAGCGGAAACCCATCCGGAGCGTGGAGCGTAAATTATGCTGATACAGTAGATATTTTCCGCTTTAAAGTTGGCCGGCCTTTTTGAGCCTTGCCATCCTGTTCCGCGGTGGCCACGGCATCCTATATATGCATGCCCCTTTTTTAAAAAGTGTCTGCCGAATGGATTGATGTTTGTTTTGGACATAGTGAACTGTGCAGAGAAAACTGGGGGCAATTTGAAGTGGTGATATTGAAGTTGAATGAGTGTGACGGGAGTTTGAATTGACATTTTGGTTCTTCAACACGGGCGGGAATTTGAAATTGTATTTCACTCTTAAGCAGTAATATTGGAGGGAATTTGAATTGATTTTCTAGTTTATTGAAACGGGCGGCAATTTGGATTGGATTTCAATTCAATTTTTATATGTATAAAAATTGGCGGGAAAAAATAAAAAACCGTAGCTCGCCAATAATTTTTGAAAAGTCTATAGTTTGTTGTAAAAATAGCACCTAGGCAACATTTTGTGATTGGAAACGTAGGTATGTTCTGCGATAGTTCAAATCACAATACCGGTTGATATTTGCCGGTATTCTAAGGAGTAAAATTTCACTTGGTCTAGGTGCTGGCGACAGGCGAGTTTTGGCTTGACGTACGTATAAATTAAAGCTGTAATGTACGTACTTAGTTGTGTAGCATACCAGCACGCACGTGTACGCTTGCAAGAAACGTTTTGCAAAGTTGCAAAGTTTTTCAAAGTTGTTTAACAAGCGATCAAGATAAGTTTTTGATGCACGAAGAGATCACAGTGCAGCAGACCTTTTTGCCCACTTTCCTATTTAATTGCGCAATCTCTATCTATCTCTCTGGGAGCAGTTTTGGTTTCGATAAAGCCAAAATTAGTAACGTCCTGTAGCACCAGCTGAGTGGTGATGGATCTGTCAACTCCTACTCCTTCTGTATCTGACGCGCCTGCCCGACCCAATCAGTCTCTCTGGGCGACCCACATTCTCAAAGGAATGCTAAACCGACACAAGTCGCTCGAGGGCAAAAGCAGCGACGCGCCGCAGCTCCGGAAATTGCTGATGCGAGCCAGTCCCTACACTCTACAGTGCCAGCTACCTCCGAAAACGGTGAGGAGCAAGGAACGCAGTCAGAGTGCAGACTCGGTGCTCCTCGACCAACTGCACCGGAAACTGCCTGCGCCCCGCAAACTGTCGCAGCCTTCCATCGCTCCCCACAAACTGGTGCTCACCGACAAACACCTTCACGAAAACGCTTCCCTTAGCCAAGCGTTAGGAGAACTGACCAAATTTGTGAGCACCTTTGGCAGTGCAGAACTTCAAGCAGCCCAAAAAGAGGTGACTCCTGAGCACAGCCCGTGCTCTGCCAGTCCTTGCCACAGTTGGAACGGCGAAGAAGACAGCCGGCCGTTGAAAGACCTCGTCGAAAACAGACAGTGTCAAACGTGGCCCCTAATCCAACCGTTTGAGACTACCTTCGACGACGCTTTCTGGCCCAATGACCTCTGTATGGAGCTGACTAGCTTATTTTCAGAAGCTTAACGTGCAACTTTAGTTAACATTTTCTTCTATCGATTCTTAAACGGCGTGTGTACATCATAAAACGTCCATTTTAGAATGCAATGAATTCTTAAATTATTCCGAATAACTGCCTATATGGGAGCGGTAAGTTTCTAATGGTAATCTACGCATGTACATCGAGTGCTAAATGGCTCAGAGAAAGAATGTGCTTTTCAAAATTACACAGTTTTGATCGCTTTAATTAGTAATCGTTCTTTTTCGACGATCATCACCGTCCAATGCACCCATGAAATTACCGCTAAAGAAAGACTCAGAATTCGTTGTATTTAGAAATAGACTTAGTAATTCAGCTGGCCTGACAAGAATGCTAAGATCCGTTAGTTCCCCAGTATTACGCTCTAACGATCAAATTTATTTTTCTCAGCTGGTCTGAAATTTAGTGTACAACAAGCTGGACCTTGTCAATGTGTTACTGCGTCTTTACTTTGTGCTGTTCTGTTTCAAATTATAATTTATTATTAGTTTTGGTCTCTTGGTGCAATCGATTGTACGTACGAACTGTCCCAGCTTCATGCTGTATTTTCTGCGCTCTTGTCCGGGTACCACTAAAACAAGAATCGGGTCCATTTCAGTTTTTGCGATATTTGCTCTAGGCTTTTGATAAGCTCTACTGTGTGCCTTTGAAACATTATATGACGTTCAGTGCTGATATGTTAGAGGAGTTTTTGCTTCTTTCCGGTAGTTTACACAAGAAGATAAACTTAAACTGGGTTGGTCAACTTATCTTCTTCAAACGTTTCCAACTCTCAATCCAAACTACACAGACTGCACTGCAATTAAATTCAATCGTATCATTGTCAAAAACGAAAATCAATAGTGCATTACTGCTGCGCGGTGCAGAGTTTAGTGTAAATAGCTCAGAGACAGCAAGCCAAGAAGGATCCGTCTGCTGAACAGCTGCTGTGCTACTCCAGCCAGGCATACGTATGTAGGTAGAGTGGCCACTGTTAGCTCTGCAAACTCGTGCTCCAGTAAAACTCAACCTCAGCGGTTTAGTATACTAGTCAATTGATCCTGATTGGTCGAACAATGCACGACAAGTTCAAGATTTTCGAGCAACCGTTCGCCTACATGGTGATGAATTACAAGGTGGAAGAGTTTTGTTCGTATTGTCTGCAGAAGCCGGAGAGTAAGAACAAATTGCAAATGTGCAGTGGTTGCCAGTTCGCCAGGTACTGCGACAAGCAGTGTCAGAGAGCTGCCTGGCTGGCCCACAAGCCCGAATGTCACCGTCTGCGCGTCTCTTATCCCAATCTGCCGCTATCCGAGGTTATATTTATGGGAAGAATCATGGATCGAATAGCGTTCATGCTGGAAAAGGGAGACGTTCACAACTGGGAGAAAGATCGCAAGTTCTCCGAGCTAATGGGTCATGAAGAAGAAATTAAGAATGACGAGGAGCGAATGAAAAACTTTGAAATGATCTATGAGAAAACGCTCAAATTTTACGGCGGTCACATGATCTCCAAGGACACGTTTTTTCAGTTGTACTGCAAAACCTGGATTAACAGTCACTGCATTCACACCAGCGCCGGTACTGAAATTGGAATGGCATTGGATCTGGGTAACTCTCATATTCTGTCTTATTTATGCCCAATCACAATACCAATTATTCCTGCAAGTTTAAAAGCCAAAGTTTCAAAGTTTGAATTACCGAGAAAGTCCGTGGACCACACTGATTCTTAGTTTTTGGTTCATAAAACCACGTAAATTTTTATGCCGAAGTGTCACATTATGGGGCCAGTTGTGTTGCTAGTAAATCCTGAAAATTTCAGCCAAATCGATAAAAGGGACAAAGAAATAACCGAGAATGAACCGTTTGAGTTAAAGGTCGAAAAACGGGGTGGACATTTTTTACTCATACTGTATATAAAATGTCCACAAGTTTTCAATTGCCCTAGAGTGAATCCTAAATTTGACGCTTCAGTCCGAAGATGCAGCCGTCTGAAAATGGGATCGCTTAACTATGGAACCAGTGCATGGCATAGCCAGGATTTTGCAAAGGAGGTGTAAACTTTTGAAGTTGCCTGGTTGGGCCAGGGCGAGAAAATTTTGCAAAATTAGCCTTCAAAAACGCGTGTCATCAACCATTTTATTACATGAAAATGTAGGGCTATGTTTTCACTTTCGATTGCACAAAAAATCAAGGAAAAAAAGGGGCCAAATTGATTTTTGGGCCTTGAAGGTTGTCAGGTCGACCGCTCAGGTCGAGGCAAGGTTTGTAGCTGACATAAATCTACTAAATTCAGCACCGAATTCGAAGGTTTTTTGCCGGCAGCTTAGGTCTTATATGTACTCTGTGCAGCAAAATCTGGCTGCATCAGAACTGGCCTAACCTGCGCAACATTAATTTCAAATGCTAAATTGCTAAATTTGTCCGGGTCCGGGAAGAGTCGATACTTAGAAAAACCGGCTCTTATGCCTTAATTCCAATTTGTAAGTCAAAAATTCTAATTTGAAATTTCGGTCCCATAGTTAAACGAGCCAATTTTCAGACGGCTGTTCTTCCGATTAAAAGCGTGAACTCTGACATTCCTTTTCAGGCGTTTAGTAGCTCGTCGATACACATTACAGTACGGACTTTAGGCTCTCTAGGCTTCAATTTTGGGCAATATGAGACTCGATCGGTCTATTTCTATTTTGACTGTACATACGTATACGTTGCAGGTGTGTCAAAATACGATCACAGCTGTAGACCAAATTGCACGTTAGTGTTTAACGGCTTCCGCGCTATGTTGCGACCGCTGCTTCCTTCGATCAATCCAGAGGACCCAGCAGTGGCTCGAATCGCCTACATCGATGTGGGTCGGTCGCGTTACCAGCGCCGCAAAGAACTCCATGCTAAGTGGTGTTTCTGGTGCGAGTGCGAACGCTGCGTCAACCCCGAGGAAGACCGGTTAACTGCGATGCGCTGTGCTTCCGGCTCTTGCGACCAGCCAATCCTTATCACGGAGGAGTCGGAGCCGATGTACATCAGTTGTCCCAAGTGCAGGAACACAGTGGAACCGGAGCAAGTGGAAGAAGCTCAAGCGTTCATGAAACGACTGCCCGCCAAGTTTAACTTTACTCAGGATCCCACTCAAGTAGCCGAGATAAAGTCGCTGCTACTGGAAGCCAAGCGCTTGCTTCACCCGGAGAACATCTATCATTGTAGACTGCTCACCGTTTACTTGCAAGTGGCTCCGGATGACAAGCAACTTGTCAACAAGCAAATGCATAAGCTGGTCTACAACAACTACAGAAGGTTTGCCAACTTGTACACATTTTTTGTGTGAAGAGCTGAGTTTTTAGATGTTTTCCAAAAACAGACAGACATATTGGGTACCAGTTGCTGCACTTGGTCAAATCGCTTATTGAAGACGGCAGGAGAGAGGAAGCAGTCAGTTACGCATACGAGGCGATGACCATATTCGAGGTGAGTTTCGGACTCGACCACCCTTACTACTTGCAGACACTGGCGTTGTGGACGTATCTGGACACGAAGGCCGACAAAAACGACGAGCAACTGCTTGCTCTCATGAACTTTAATTACAATAAACCAGTCGACTTGACAAAATACCTGGACCCAAACTGCGAGCAGCTCAAAAACCTTGTTCCCGCTTGAATCACCTTGTTGTTGACTCGAATTTCTAGGATTTCTCTGCCACTACTGTGTTCGTGTTCTTACTGTTTAAGTTTGATCAAATTAAGACATTATTTGATATTTTATGTGATTGTCTTCGTCTTTTCGAACGTTTTGTTGGAACATACAAGGCTGGCGAATTCAGGGAGGGAAGGTCTACATGGCCGGACGGAAATGTTAGCCGATTTTCTAGAGTCAAAACCGTTTGACTGTTAAAACGCTCAACATCGCGGTGTGCTTGTTCGTACATACACTTTATGGCATCCGTGCCCGCACTGAAATTATCAGCCTTTTTATCTTATCAGTTATAAAGTCGGCGTCTTCTTAACTTACTCAAGCGAAAACCGATGCACAAAACAACACGTACAGTACGCAGAAATAACGCGCCCTCAACTAAATCAACTTGGCCATTTCGGTACCGCGCAATTTTTCAAAGAAATAGAAAAATCTAGCGCTACGGTGCGGTACGTAAACTGTTGTACGTACGTTGGTGGTTGAAGAAGCACCCTGTGCAGAAAGCAGTGATTAAGCATCAAAGTGACGTGGTAATAGCAGACTTTTTCTCACGAAGACTCTGTTCCTCTCTTGCGAGCATTTGTCTCATCTGATCGCTGAGCGAAGTGACGGAAGCGGCGTGAGCTTGGCCGTAAGTAGTGTCCGCGCCGATGGGCGCGTCGCTCCGACTCACCACTTCGGCAAACTTGGCCGGCTCCAGTTTAACGCTTCCGAAGGAAGACAACGAAGTATTTGAGCGCTGTACATCGGCAATTCTACGACCGTCAAGTCCGTGTGTGCGTCCGTAAACCGAAGCATACTCTTGTTTGCTCATGATGTCTGCAAAACTGCGCTCGCTGTCAAGAAGAGCACTGGTTTCGTAGATGTGGCAGCTGCGGTCGGCTCGCAGAGAAACTTCGCTGACCAGAGACTCGCTGGAGTTGGCACTCTCCTCTGCACCATGTCAGCTCCAGAGGTGTCAGTCGGCCTTGCAGGTAGTCGGACAGGTCTTCCAATTCAGAACCCAGCTCTTTGCTCGTGAAAGCCCCCGTTTGACGCACACCACTTAGAGAACTGCGCTCACTGTCAATCGAAGATCGCGACCGAATGCTGCCGGCAGACGGATTGGTCTTTAGCACGGCTTGTCGTACCACAGTACCTTCCCGACTAGACTTGGTTCGGCCGGTGCCATACGAACTAATGGTGTCGTTGCGCGCAAGCAAACCACCAACATCCACACTGGGCGACTCTGGAATGGTGTACATGTGCCGTTGTTGTTGAGAGTGAAGACCGGTCTCCTCGTCCAGCGACTCAGTCAGAGAGATACCGGCTTGCTGGACGCTTAGCGGAGTGGGGGAGGGCGATTTGCCACTGCTCTGACTGCTGTCGCTCTTTGCGTTGAACTTTGTGTACATCTCGAATATCTTATTTGAAGGCATTGTGCGCCTTCCTGCTTCTGTATCGGACGGTAAACTGTCAAAGCTTCGATCCTGAAACTCCAGTGAGGAAGTAGATGACTTGGACACTGTTGCCGGTTTTGGAGGGCAGAAGCTGGCTGATAACCAGAAAGAGGTTGTGTCGGCGGGAAATCAACAGTAACAATAGCACTTTGACTTAGAGGACTGATCTCCAAAATAACCGGCGTGTTTTGACTGAGTCGAGGGCTCAGATTTTTTCACGAACTCGGGGGCGGGATCGTCTAACAGAGTCTCCGCTGGCGCTCTGCTCAGCGGCTCTGGTCCGGCAATTTCCTTTGGGTCGGCAGAAATCGAGGTAACATTCACTTTGGACATACGTAGTTTTGGCTTTGGCCTCCATTTGGCAGTGGCAGTCACTTCCTCACCAAAAGCACTGCGCCCAGGTTTGGGCGAGTCTGATTTCTGTGTGATTGACAGTTGAGTCGACGAACTGGGATACGGCAGAGCTGGGTCATTAATCAATGTCTCTACAGAGCGTCGAGTATACTTGTCGTGGAATGTTTTTGCTGGGTCCAGTTTGGCAGGCACTGAGATGGGCCCCGGTAGAGACATCGGTGGCACCTGGTCCTTATCGAGAACCGTGTGGAACACCTCAACCGTAGTCGTAGTGGTGGTGGACTCGTTGACCGTCTGAAACACTTGAGGAAGGCCAGAGGGCACTGTCTCTTGGACGTAGTCTTCAAAACTTGTGTCCCCTGCTAACTCGACGATTGGCTTTGGAGTGGTGGCTTTCTCTTGTCCAGGCACCCTTCTCTCGTTGGCTTCCTCAAATGTGTTCAACAAAACGTCTTCCGGTGTCAGCGATGTTGTTTGTTGCCAGGCGGTAGTTTCAGGCTCAGACTGGGGCATTTCGACGATTCGAGTGCGATGCGGGCGCAGTTGTGGGGCGCCCACAAAAACAGGTGCAGCACCGGGCAGTTTGTCAGGTCGTTTGACAAAGCTGATTGGAGGCTCGTCATTGAAATAGTAGGGGGATGTGTCAAAGGACAAATCGGCTTTCAGTTCGTGCTTGGAGTCACCGGATTTTTGGGATGTTTCAAACGAGGTGTCGGCGACCGCCTCGGCCTTGCTATTGTCTCTTCCCCGTTTTTCTTTTGGAGCTCGTTTTTTGCTCCGTCGTTTATGCGAAGACCGGCTGGAGCCTTCCGTAGCCAGAGATGGATCAGCATATCGCTGTCCGACAGACTGAGAGTCACTTTCCGGCCACGAAATCATGGGTAATGAAAACTGAGACAATAGTTGAGTGTCCGTTTTAGCTTGTTTATGCCTGGAATTTGAGGAGTTAAGTAAATTGAAGGATCCTCATTATTATTGTTCACTGCCTGCGTGAACACAAGCCCACCGTGAGGAGTTTCAGTGATAATACATCTACTTTCATTTGAATTTTTAC
>JASANB010001945.1:0-17844 GCA_030248155.1 Sabatieria punctata
CTGGCGCGGCTTATCTCGAGGCGTCTGGCGGGGGCAGTGACGTCACTGCCGTCCAGCATACCGGGCCTTACTACTCACCACAACTAGGGATGCAGGGGCCACCGTGACTCAGGGCAGCTAGCTAACCATTAAGCCAACTTAGCGACATACGATGCAGAGTGAAACTAAAGTCAAGTGCAGTGCAATAGTGAATCTGCTGCAGTTGTCAGCAACCCAGGGGCACAGCAGCACCAGGAAGAGGGAGCGGTCGTTGCTGGTGCAGTCGCTGCTGATCTGTCTGTTGTTGCTTGTCACCGACCAATACTGGCACTACGTCAGCGCTCTGCTGTGTCCCAAGATGGGCGTCTATTGCTACCCTCTGGGCACCTACCTCCTCATTCTCAACAGCGCCATCAACCCCATCATCTACCTCACACTCAACCAGTCAGTTGCACTTTACCGTTTAGTCTTTGTTTATGTGTTATGTTATGTTTAGTTTATGTGCAAAGTGAAATGGAAAGGTTGTCAAAAAGTTTCAGATCAATTAAACGGAAAGTGCGCAAGAGTTTCTGCTCAAGGAAATCCAAAGTGGCAACCACCAGCCAACAACGTTAAGTGACAACTGGTAGAAGCTTTTCATCCAAGGCACATGTACCGAAGTGGGTATACCGAACCCATACCGAAAATTGGGTATTTTTGTGAATACCCAACCAATAAATACCAACCGATTCCAGGTATTTTATACGCATACCCGGCATACCGATTATTTTGGGAATACCCAGGTATTTGGGAATCGGTTTTTTTATTCAGTTTAGTGCAATTTTCATCGAAAATTCTCTGCGATCTCATTGTTTTCCTTGTAACTTGACATTTTTTGCGCATGTATGCATAAGTTCATTATATTAGCGATATCCTTCCTAAATGTCGAATTTGAAGGATGTTTTGTCCTCTGACCTACCCTCTGTCCCAACAAAGTTTCATTGTTGCTAGAAATCACTAGCATTGTTTGGAGTAACTTTGCAATGCTTCTTTTATCAATCAAATCTGTATGTATCTACAGACATTGTACATAAATTTTGTCTTGTCTGCGTTTGTGCTGTGGTGTATTGGTAGCAACTTTGCCTGCCATGCACCCACCCAGCGTTAGACACATAGTAGGGGTTCGTCCCCGGTGATTGTCTCGCATGTGACCATTTATGGGTTCTTTACTGGTCTGCCCGGTGTTCATGTGCGTTGTAATAAACCTATTGATGTACAGTACTTACGTTTTGTGATTGTTCGTTAGGTCTCATTGACTGCATGTACATTGCAGGCCTTAAAAATACGGTTCTTATGGAGACATTTCTCTTAGCCCAGATCATTTATAGAATCGATTTTCACTTGAGTAAAACCAAAAATAATTTTAGACAATTGCTAAAAACTAGAAATCCCATTGCTTTCGATGCATTTCCTAGCCTCTCTGGCAAATGCCTAAATCCTTGCCCTTGAACCTTGGAAATTCAGTGTTTCGACTTTGCAAAACATTTTCAGGAAATACCGAATAAATACCGGTATACCGGTATACCGGTATTTCTTTCGAATACCTACCCATACCGAACCGATTCCAGAAAATCCCATACCGAAACAACAGTAGACAAATCAGCTGTCAGATAGTTCTGTTTCTAAGCACTGTTTCACATAAAATATAATTGCTTCAGGAGAAATATCGGAGGGGTAAGAGATTCAGACCGCTGTGCATGCTTTGATCTGTGAATCGATTAATGATTTTCAGACAGTTTTTCTTGTGAACTCGTCCCACTTTTGTTGCAGAGTGTCATTCATGACGTGTTTGTGTGATATCTTTACTCAAATTCTAATCTTCACCGACTTGCGTTTTATTTGATCCGACCGGTTTTTGACTCCTGATCTGTTCGAAAATTGAGAATAACACTAGAATTTACCGTGCTACAAGGGTTTTGCTCGACGCTCTACGAACACGTGTTTGTCTAGTTGCTAGGCAGCTTTTTAATCTAAACTGTGTCAACAAAATGAGAGCAAAGAGGAAAAAATCGGCTAGAAAGCAGTATTCTTCTACCGCTACTAGTACTCAGAAAAGGAAAACAAGCTGTGCCCAGACTTTCAACCGATATTTCCAGAAACTCCTCAAGAAAGTGCACCCAGACTTAGGAATGAGCGTAAAAGCGATGAAAGTAATGAATTCGTTTGTGGAGGACATGTTGGAGCGATTAGCCGATGAGAGCTACCGTCTGGCCAGGTACAGAAAGAAGAACAACTCCACAATCACTGTGAGAGACGTGGAGACTGCAGTGCGACTGGTTCTGTCTGTGAGCCCCTACCTGGGGCTACCGAAGCACGCAATCTGCGAAGGGATGCAAGCCGTTTTGAAACTTCGATGCAAAGAAGCCAAATGAAGTCATGAATTTACTGATCACCTAAAGTATCTCTATGTGCACGAGCCTGGCATGACCAAGGATTTTGAGCAGGCCGGGATATTTGCTTGTTTTTAGCTCTAAAACGCTATTTGACACCTTAGAATAGCGATTTTAGTTTCCTCACTGAACAACATGCTAAAATGCATTTGCAAGTGTTTCTGAGCTTTTTGAAAGTGTGAACCCGCTTCTGGACGAAACCCCCTCTAAGCTATTAAGTTTCAAAGTTTATGTATTCAAGACAAAAGACTCCAACTGACCTTCGTTTTAGTTAGACTGGGTGAGCTGGGCCGATTTCCGGCTCTAATGCCCTCGACCCTCACCTGACAGAAACACCCTACCCCTCCCACAGGGCGGCCTGGATTTGTTGCATGTATGTTTGTGCACCTAGGGACCGTCCATAAACTACGACGTTCAGAGAGGGGGGGTGGGGGTACCCCGAAAAACGTCGCTGAACGTCGCAGGGGGGGTGGGGGGTTGAGGCAAAACGTTGACGTATTTCTGGCCTTTTTTGGCAAGATTTAACGATTGCAGAAGAAACAAGAAGGGATAGAAAGTCAAACGTTTTTGACACATTTTACAGTTTTACAGCATCATCTCATGCTACAGTATGTTAGCGTGATTTCTAAAATCGAAAGACGAATCTGTCCAACGTGTGGACTGTATTTCCCTTCGATCAAATCTGTCGGGCGTCATAAAGCTGCTTTACACAACCAAACGAAAGTTTCTGTTGAGATAGAAATTGAATCTGAGTCTGACTTGGATTCATCAGACTTGTTGGTGCCCTCTGATATGCTGCTGAGGAACCGATGCGCATCTTGACTCAGGAAGAATTGCATGAATCTCGAAATATTTTTGAGATATTTCAATGAATCATTGTTTCCCCACATGCACAAGTGGATTGCTGCCTAGTACTGCTCTTTCAAGATTTGTTGTGGTGCCGACTGTTACTAAATATGTGCACAGATTTTTCTATTGTACCATTGCATTTATGCAGTCAGAAGCAGCTGCAGATTCTGAACGAAAATTTTATTTCGGGTGGGGGTTTGCCTCCCAAACGTTGTATTTTTAGGGGGGGGGGGTCATGACGAAAACGTCGCTGAACGTCGGAGGGGGGGGTGGGGGTGCAAAATTTTGAAATTTTGAACGTTGTAGTTTATGGACGGCCCCCTACATAAAGAAGTCCACATGGTCTATCTATCAGCTTTCATGTTTGTGTGCCCTCTTTCATATCATATCGACTCAGAGCCACTCAGACCGCTGTTTGTTGTTGTTGTTGTTGTAACTTTTGTGCTTTCGAACTACGTACTAGGAGCAGCCAACTGCTATAGCGCAGAAAGATCTGTGATGTGACTCGATTGCCGTTCTTCTAACCAGCTCCGGAAAAATTTCTTGGCATTTTATAAACCCGTCCCACCTTTGTTTCACAGCATCTCGATGTCCTCATAAGTGCCACAACTTTACTTAAATTCAGTCTTCACCGCCTTGCCTTTTGTTAGCGAGAAAATCCACCGGATTTGACACTAATTGAATATTCAGAGAGTACCAGAACTCACCGTGCTACAAGGGAGTTGTTCGATGCGCTATGCGTGTTTGTCTAGTTGCTAGGCAAGCCAGCTATTTAATCTAAGCTCTGTCGACAAAATGCGAGCAAAGAGGAAAAAATCGGCTAAAAAGCAGTCTCCCACTGCCAAGAAAAGTAGAAAGTCTTTCAACCGATACTTCCACCAACTCCTCAAGGAAGTGCACCCAGACATAGGAATGAGCGTAAAAGCGATGAAAGTAATGAATTCGTTTCTGGAGGATATGTTGGAGCGAATAGCCGATGAGAGCTGCCGTCTGGCCAGATACAGAAAGAAAAACAACAACAACAACATAACTGTGAGAGATGTGCAGACTGCAGTGCGATTGGTTCTGTCTGTGAGCGGCTCCCCCCAGGAGCTAACGAAGCACGCAATCACGGAAGCGGAGCGAGCTCTTTTGAAACTTCGACGTGAAGAAGAAACCTGAATGAAGTCATGAATTTACGGATTGCCTATTCATGAATGTCAACTGCTTCAGTTTGGACGTACTGTAGTGGACTCTAAAAACATAACCCCATTCGTGTCATGTACTGTATATGATAGAGGGAGTCATTAAAATTTAACTGATTCCTACCACTGGACGGTAGGCATAAATTGGGGAACCAGTTTTTAATGGGTAGATCTAGATGTACAGGGTGGGCCATTTATCTATTCCCGGTTTCATATAACCATAACTTTTTTCCAGTCAGATCGATTTTATTAAAATTTTGCATACAAATGTCTTAACACTTCGAATTTTTACAGTTAAAATTTAAAACTAATCCTTCACTCTGGTCGCTAGTTATGCGTCTCTACGTGGCTGCCACTTTTTTCGATCACTTTCTCCAGCCTCAGTCGGTACTCCAGCATAGTCTTCTGCCGCATCTCGACCGTAATCTCTTCAAAGGCCATCCTGATGCGCTCTTTCAGTTCTGGAATGTCAGCCGGTCGCGTGGCATAGACTTTTGACTTGATAAAGCCCCATAAGAAAAAGTCGCAGGGCGTTAAGTCCGGGCTGCGTGGTGGCCAGGGCATGTTGGGGGATCCGCGGCCCATCCAGCGGTTTGGGAACCACTCGTTGAGCCATGCACGCACCGCCAGGCCCCAGTGGGAAGGCGCCCCATCCTGCATAAAAAGCAGCTCCTCTTCCATTCCACTTTCAACCACCGCTGGCCAAAACTGGCCAACAAAATTCACAGTGCAATAACGAACTTTTGAAAAGTTTACTGTTATTCAGACGTGTCTTGTCAGAACGCGCTAAAACTTTAACAGTAAAAACTTGAAGTATCAGGGTGTATCTGTACAAAATTTCAGCAAAATCGGTCTGTGTAGGAAAAAGTTATGTCCTAATGAAACTGGGAATAGATAGAATGGCCCACTCTGTAGTATGTCTCAGTCAAAAATAAAACTTCAAGCTTTGATCGATTGGTGGATCACCATTCCGTAATAATTTCACATAAATAAGACAGTAGAAAGCTGTCACAGTCTCTGTGATCAGTACCGTTGTCAAGTAAATTAGTTTAGCAATTTACTTACTTTTTAATTTACTTGCACCTCCACAAAATAATTTACTTACTTTTTAATTTACTTTGACTGATCTACCAACAATTTAATTTGATTTTAATTTACTTTCAACTTCTAATTAAATTCTAATTTACTTTTCTATGCAAAAAATTCCCGAAAATACCACAAAATCACCAAATATCTGAGTATGGATTTCTAGTAAACTGATGGCACTATGAATCTAACTCCATCCTTTTGTTAAGCTTCATGTTTTTGGTAAAATCAGTTGTTCAGAAATGCATTATAATTGTTTTTTCTAGAAGCAAAGCAACAGATGTAAAGCTTTGGCTAACACTGTAACTTATGGACAGACCAGGATTTGATGAAACAAAGGGGTTTTCATGCATCAATGCATACAGTACATGCATCAGGGGGTCTGGGGGTCTGCCCCCACCCGACTTAGGCCAGACCCACCGGATGGGGACCTCCCCCCGAGACGATTTTCCCGACCCCCGTCCAATTTTCCAATTGTTGAATGATCTGCTGCATTGCAGCTGGGTTTCCATTCCCAACAGTGAGAGCATATGTACATTCTGTGGTTAAATAGACAGACAGGAAAGGCACAAAACACACAAAAGTAACATGCGAGAGCCAAGACTACCACAGATCGAATAGCCAATGAAGCAAATTACAAGTAAATTAAAAGTAAATTGAAAGTAAATTTTTCAGGCTTTTCGATCTAATTTAATTTACTTTTTACTTGCTTCGCCATTTCCGTCAGAGATTTAATTTTATTTTAATTTACTTGCCATATAATTTACTCTTCGGAAGTAAATTATTTTCTAACTTAACTTAATTTTAATTTTAATTTACTTGACAACGGTAGTGATCAGCTACTCATCGTTCTTTCTGATTGTCTGTCACTATGTCTAAACATTGTCAAATTCAGTTTCAAGCAGTGCGCTCGATGTATATTTTAATTCTGGGAGATTTTTTGATGATTCTGCAAATTTAGTTGGATTACTGGGCCAGTTTTTTCTGATTTTACGGTTTTTTGGTCTGCAGATCGGGCAACACTGCGTCGAATATTTTTCAGTCTCAGCAAGGAATGGTTTGCTCGCCTGGAGGGCTCCAATTCAGGTTAGAAAAATAATAATGGAGCAATACAACCGAGTTTGGGACAGAACGGAAGGCGGACCTCTGAACGTTTTGCTGTGCCAGCCATATGTGATGTTGCTACCTCCACTTACAGCAAATAATGAGCATTACTGTTGTCGGCAGAGAGCGATGCATGCAGCTGTGCAGTGATTCTTTAACAAATCTCCCAATGTAACTTTTGGCTACTGTTGTTTGGTATTGGATTTTCCGTTTGTGTATGTGTATGTGAATGTGTATACACATTTACCTTCAAATGTGTATGGTAATTTGTGTATACACATTCAGCAAAATAATGTGTATTTTTGTGTATATTTGTGTATGTGTATTATACTAAAAATGCAATTTTTTGGTAGATTTTCAGTCAGAAATGCTAGGAAAATCAAATCTCTCAATGTCTGCTGCTTGAAACCTTGGATAGCTTTGAAATCGAGTTACTTAGGCCATTTGAAGGCTTTATGAGGCTATCTACTGTTTATTACTGCAGCAAAAACATAGAAATTTTACGTTTCTTTTCGAAATTTTATTGAATTTTGGTGATCAAATACACTGTACAGTACATACACAAAAATACACATTTTGAGTACTGTTTGTGTATGGTAATGTGTATCCGAATTTTCAATGTGTATGTGTATGTGTATGTGTATACACATTGAAAAAACAATGTGTATTTTTGTGTATGGTAAATGTGTATGTGTATACACAAACAACAGTACTTTTGGCATCGACACATTCGTTGCAAACTTTTATTCACCTGATCATCATAGGCTGGGAGAACCACTGCTTTGCTTTGTTTCAGCTAGTCGTACAGATACTTCGGAAGCGCAAACAGATGGTTTCTCTTAATTGTCGCTGCACGAGAAAGTGGGCCATTTTGCGGGCCATGAGGAAGCAAAGAATTGAATGATATTTTTGAAAATTTACATGTAGATGTAGTTTTGATAGAAAAGAACGTATTTGAAGTCCGTTTTGCCCTAGCTCTCTTTCTTCGTCTGATATAGAACCCTGTACCTTCCAGAGTATGACAAAACTCAATGTTGCTAACCTTAAAATTTAGATACTGAAACATATGTAAAAATACACGCTGAATCTCATGGTGACATCCATTTTTTTTAAATCGAAAATTCCATTTTTTTGCATTCGCAAGAGCAAACAGATGGTTTCTCTAAACGTTCTCTGGTATAAGCACCACAAAGGGTTGACCATTTCACGGGCTAAAGTTTGCGGAGCAGGAGGAGCAGGAATACCATGTTCTTCTCCATCAACAATTGGCGCCCGCCTCAGTTTAACAACCGCGCAGGTGATTCTTAGCTAGATTCTAGCTAAGCTAGCGCGGTATTTTTGATTCCCGGCCCATTCCCCCCCACCCGGCGCTGCCGCGGCGGGTTACTGTAATATTGCTACATGTGAAACAACACAAAGCGCGCGAAGTTTAAACGACTTCGCAGAGAAGTGATAGTAAAAGCACTAAAACAGAACAGCTTAAATCTCCAAGTAGTTGCAATTTTTATAAATACCGATACCCGGTATGCCAATTATTTTCAGAATACCTGCCTGCAAGTGCAAAGATCCCTCCCCTTTGCTGTTATTAGGTACGGTGCAACGGCAGCTCCAGTTCGGTTCTCATTTACGTATTTACCGTCACCGACTTTTGGAGGCCTGGGTTGGGTCTGGGCCTGACAATTTTCCAAATATAAAAGTACCCCTACAGACGCATCAGTATAGGCACGCTCTGGAGGGCCTGTTTTCCAAACATAAAAGTACCCCTAGGGGACGCATCGGTGTAGGAAATCTCCGGAGGGCCTGTTTTAAAAACATAAAAATACCCCTAGGGGACGCATCGGTATAGGAACGCTCCAGAGGCCCTGTTTTAAAAACATAAAAATACCCCTAGGGGACGCATCGGTGTAGGAACGCTCCAGAGGCCCTGTTTTAAAAACATAAAAATACCCCTAGGGGACGCATCGGTGTAGGAACGCTCCAGAGGCCCTGTTTTAAAAACATAAAAGCACCCCTAGGGGACGCATCGGTATAGGAACGCTCCAGAGGCCCTGTTTTAAAAACATAAAAATACCCCTAGATGGACGCATCAGTATAGGCACGCTCCGGAGAGCCTGTTTTAGAAACATAAAAGAACTCCTAGAGGCGCATTTTCCAAATATAAAATCATTTCTGACCTCTCAAAAACCTCAGCGGAGGGGAAGAAAAATATATTTTCACACCAAACACAGAGCAGATAGCGCATACCGTAATCCGGCCGCGGCAGCGCCGGGTGGGGGGGGGGAATGGGCCTCCTCCCGTATTTTTTGTGTTCTTCCTTCTGTTTATGCATCTTGTTCCGTTCACGCGTTTTTTCTCCCAACAAATTATAGTTTAGTTCGGTAACGCAATCTAACTGATTGCACGAATTTGCCTGTGAAGTAAGTTTGAGGTGTTATTGTTGTTTCCCGATTTTCGGCGGTTTTTTGAAGTGTTTGACGTTCTTTTGCAAGGAGATGATAATCACTGTAAGGAACGCTGGAATGAAATAATGGAACGGTCATTATATAATCACTGGAATGGAACGCTGGAACAGTCAGGGAAATAACGACATACAGTACATGGTATCGGTATACATATATGGTGACGATACCATATTACCGGCTCAACCTAAAGTGGCACCACCGGAAAAATGGGTTGGGGGTAGTCAAAATCTGAAAATTTGGCGGTGGGCCTGGAGGTTTGGGGAAGTCGCGGCGATTTTGGTGGGTGGGCTCACGAACAAAAATCGGCTTCAGGTGGGTGGGTGGGTCGTTTGGGGGGTCGACCCAAGTTGAGGAGTGGCCAAACCCCTCAGACCCCCCCGCGGCCCATGTATGCCATATACGTATGGTACCGGACATGGGCTAACATTTCGGCTGAAGGGGTAGAAGTTTAAATTCATAAGGGGGGCTGAGGGGGTACGTAGGTTAAAATTCGATTTTCCGCAAAATAAGCGCATTTTCGACATTTTTACGTAGAGTGCTACCGTTTTGTACTGTTTTTAACAAAATTTAGTCTTATTCTTACAAATAATACGCTTTTTAAATAACACATGTTAGAAAATAATCGCACTAGGGCGGTGTATCACTTTCACTTCCAATTCGTTTTCTTCTTCATATGTAAATCCTTCATCAAACTCTCGATCTGCTGCGGCTCCAAGAATTTCCTTTGTTGGTTCTTTACTGTCTAACAGCATTTTTCCTAACCTAACAGTGAGCCCATTTTTGGCAAAACGTAGTGCATTGAATTCCGTTGGCTCTGGCCCACTCATGCGTACTGTAGCTGCATTAGAGCGTCAAGACTCTTTAGAGTCAGTCTAGAGCACCGATCGTACTTGGCGTGTTTGAGTATGCTGAAGCAACGCTTAGGTTCAGCGGAAGTTACAGTAACAGCAAGGCTGGTCTGAACAATAATATCGTTTATACTCTTAAGTAGAAGCGTCAGCATCATGGACTTGTTTAGTTTGGACAAGGCGACTGCCTGGTCATCTGGTCAACATTGTCTCTGCTGGCACTCATCAGTTCGTCTAACTCTCTTCCGGCAAGAATAGAAATTACCAACCAAAGTCTGTGGCGACCATAATAGCAGAGAGATCCCAATATTAATATGATAAAAACAAAAAATAACGCAGTAACTACTATAAAACCATTTTTAAAAAACGTAGGTAGCTCCGAACAGCCACATCTTTTGTGAGGCATGCTTGCAAACAAACAAGAGCCCGTGCAGAGATAAAAACAGACAGAAACCAACTACTGCGTAACAACGGCTTAAGTTCGATATTCAGACATTGCGTTAATGTTTCAGCTGCCAACTGCGTTAGGAGCCAAAAAATTCCTGAAGGGGGCTTGCGGTCGGCTGAGGGGGGTAGGTCAAAGCCTGAGGAGGGCCAACCCTTTGCCCATGTCTGTATGATACCGATACTTTAGCCATATATACGTACATGGGCCGGAAAAATCCGGAGGGGTAAGGAGGAGACCTTGGGGGGTCCCGAAAAAAGGCCAAAAAACGCCTATTTTGCCTTAAAGCGAAAGTTTTCTCCCTCCGGGAGGGAGGGGGTATGGCCGGCCAGGGGGGTGGTATTGATCGGCGAGGGGGAGGGGTATACCCACACCCCCGGCCCATGTATGCTAAGGAAGGATTTCTTATGCAGTCGCTGTTAGGCTCAGTGCAAAAGAAGTATTATGCAAGTTGCCAGATAAAATGTTGGCTGCTTCCGAAGAGTTTACAAAAAATGCATGTACGTATGTACTGAAGGAGTTTATTGTAACTACACAAAGTTAGCAATATATTTACCAAGAACTTCGAAATTTTCGCAAAATGCCACTACGTTTTTTCGAAAAATTTTTCGTTTTAACTTTTTCTGCAAAGGCCTGCCAAGCTAATGTTTTAACAAAAGTTAGGCATGAGTTGGCCAAGCAAAATGAGGGCATTAAAGTGGCTGTTTAGGGGGAGGGGTGGTGGCGTTTTGGCCGCTCAGGTGAGCAGCCAGGTGAGGCATGCCTGTCCGGCCGTTAATTTTACTTTATCTTACTAAATCTAGAAAATTTGGTACGAATTTTCAAATTAAAAACGCGTGCTGCGCGTGCACATCTCTAGCTCTCCCATAGATAATATACATGTAAGTACGTATCCACGGTAAGGGACGTTATGTGTGTGTATGAGGTACTGTGGAATACATATATGTATATGTAAAAAATACATATTATGTATTATTTTTGGAATACATATATGTATATGTATATGTATATGTTTATGTATTCCTCAGAGAATATGTTTATGTATATGTATTCTGAGGCCACTATGTATTTAAAATACATATTTGAAAATACATATTGAATTTCTCATGAAATGCTGCATTTTCAAGTCTCAGCCTGCCATCCATAGCATGAAATTACATTTTCTTAGGATGCCAATGTCTGAATTTGCTCCAGTGGTAGAAAAACCACAGATTTGGTGTTTTAATTGAGTAATATCATCACCATGTAGAGTGGTGCGAGGCGACCAAAGGCTCAGTTACATGCTTGTAAAGTCAATCATAGTAGAAAAGAAGAAAGCAAGGAAAATGCACAAAATTTTGGCTGCGTATGTGTATGTTTTATGCGTTAGTTTTGTCATCAGTAACGCATACCAATATATACTAGTATGCATGTATGTATGTATGTATGTATGTATGTATGTATGTATGTATGTATGTATGTATGTATGTATGTATGTATGTATGTATGTATGTATATACTAGTAGAGCTACAGGGTGTCTCAAAAAAATGATCACATTTCTTTTTACTGCCATTTCCGCAAATGTTGACCAAATAGGCTGAAATTTGGACTATAGGTGCCAAAATTCGGGAATTTATGTGTTAAAGTTTGGTGCACTAGGCTTGACTCATTCCCGAGAAATTTCAAAAAAAGTGAAATTTGTTAAATCAATAGTAAAAGCCGGTCACCGAAAAAATGATCACATTTCTTTTCACTGCCAATTCCGTAAATTTTGACGAAATAGGCTGAAATTTGGACTATAGGTGCCAAAATTCGGGGAATTTTATGTGCTAAAGTTATGTGCAGTAGGCTTGACTAATTCTCGAGAAATTTCAAAAAAAAAGTGAAATTTAGTAATTTCAATAGCGAAAGCCGGCCACCGAAAAAACGTTACATTACATTATCGCCTAAACTCTAACGACAGCGTTGGAGTTCATGCGTCAACTTTTTACACACGAATTACCCTGAACTTCTGCGTTTTCACTCCAAATTTCATCCATTTCCGATCAAAATTAGAAAAGATACAGGAAAAGAAAATGTTTACATTTTTCGTGACCGACTTTCACTATTGAAAAATTACAAATTTCACTTTTTTTGAAATTTCTCGGGAATGAGTCAAGCCTAGTGCACCAAACTTTAACACATAAAATTCCCAGAATTGTGCCACCTATGGTCCAAATTTCAGCCTATTTGGTCAAAATTTGCGGAAATGGCAGTAAAAAGAAATGTGATCATTTTTTCGGTGACCGGCTTTCACAATTGAAATTACCAAAGGTCAGTTTTTGTGAAATGTCTCGAGATGAGTCAAGCTTTAGTGCACCAAACTTTAACACATAAAATTCCCAGAATTTTGGCACCTATGTTCCAAATTTCAGCCTATTTGGTCAAAATTTGCGGAAATGGCAGTAAAAATAAATGTGATCATTTTTTTTGAGACACCCTGTAGTATGTTAAATACATGTTTCTATCAGTTGTTCAGCCAGATATCAGCTGATTATTTCAGAGAGAACTCTGCTGAATTTCGTAAAAACTCACGTGAGCGGCCAAAATCGGGTTCGATTGCAATAGGGCGCCTAAGAGTTTTCGGGAGCGTTCGGGAGGGGGACCGAAATTCGGTCACCCTCCCGAAATTTTGTTGCAGCGCATGGCCACGCTGCTGCAAACGGCCGGCCGCGCAGTGGAACATTCTTCCCTTATACATTCTTGATATTATGTATATGTATTCGTCATCGGAAAACATATACATATATGTATATGTATATGTTATGTATTCCACAAATTCAATATTTTGCCAACAGTAGTATGAGGGGTATGGACCCATCCTTTGGGTTTGAACTCAAATTCCAGTGGTAGAGTGCGAAGAAGCACCCATGAATCGTTAAAAACTAAAGGGCGCTAAAAGGCGCTCGAACTGCTATTCGTACTATGGGCTCAGGTCAGGGTTAAAGCGTGGGCCGACTTTTGCTCGGCCCGGGATTTTTTTAATTTTTGGTTAGACTGGTCCGGCCCGACGGTCTCCTTAGATCCGGCCCGAGCCCGGTCCAGGGGTCCGAAGTCTTGGCTCGACCCGGCCCAAGAAAACTAAAATAGCGAAATAAATCTTTGACCCTCCTCCCCCACCGTAATGTCTGTCAGGCACTTAACGACCGTTTATGGATTTTACCGTCACCATATAAATGTTAGCTTTGGAAAATTATTACAAATCCCGATTTTTTTTCAACTTGGAAATCGGATTCTCGCGTGTACTTTGAACGATGGTTTTGAAACTTCAACATAAAATTGCACTACATATATTGGGTTTATAAGCGGCCGTGATTTCACTGGCGTAGCTTTTTGTATTTCTTGATAAGCCGTTTTTTATGAGACCATTTTATGATATTCACATTCGTTTAAATTTCCCTCCAAAATTTGAATTTTCGCGCCCAAATTCTGGCAGAGTTAGCCAGACCCATTGGGCACGTACTCTACAAAATTTGGTTCAGATTCGGCAGAGAATTGACTGAAATCGGGCAATTTTAGTGAACCTCAAAATGCTAGCTTTCGAAATGGATAAATCCCGATTTTTTGCCAAATTCGAAAATCGGATTCTCGCGCGTACTTTGAGCGAGGTTTCGGAAACTTCTACATAAAATTGCACTATATTGGGTCTATAAGCGGCCGTGATTTCACGGGCGTAGCTTTTCTACTTCTTGAGTAAGAGCCTTTTTTATGAGACAATATGATTTTCTCATTTTCGTTTAAATTTCCCGCCAAAATTTGAATTTTCGCGCCGAAACTGTAACAAGTAGCCAGACCAATTGGCACCTACCCTGAAAATTTGGTTCAAAATTCGTTGAGAATTCGGTGAAAAACAGCGATTTTTTTGTGAACCCGAAAAAGTGGAGAGGACATTATTTTTGTGCACCACTCTATGATGCCGGTCCCATATATGGTACCACCACAGGCCCCGAAGGTGGGGGTACCATATATGGTATCACGACCTTAGGTACCGGTACCGATATATGGTACCGGCAGTTTATGGTGTCGGTACCATAAACGGCGTTAAGTGCCTGACTGTAATAAGTAGTACTGATTTGGTGAACCCTCCGCTGAAGCCATTACATAATTTTTGAACAGCCCCCTACGTATCTGGGGAGTCTGGCCCCAGTCGAGGGGAAGACCCACTGCGGGACCGTTGGTTATATTTATGATGCAGGGGGAGGGCGTCCCAAAAAATAATAAGATTTCTATTTCACTCTCGTTTCCGCAAATCTTGACCAAATAAGTCGAAATTTGGAACATACGTACATTGTAAGATGCAAAAAGTCCTTGGAGTTTGTTTTGTTGTAGTTTGGGGCCCAGGCTCGACCCAATCCTGAGAAATTCAAGAATTTGGTAATTTTGTCAGCCAGCACACACCATGTTCCAGATCTAGCTTGGCGATGGCGCTTTGCTGAAAGTAAAACTGAAAAATTCTAAAGGACGTGTTTTAGAGTGTTGAGGTTTGCAAAGTAAGACGTAGAGTTAATTAAAAGAACTCGGGTTGCACTCTGCAACTCTCGCATGGCACAAAAATCTTCTTCGGGTAGCTGGCGTAGGGATGCGGTCAGTGCCAAAATTTCAGGTTTTTCCTTTTTGAGATTTTCGCACAAACAACCTGATGCGTTTTGACGCCAGCTCTGACGTATTTATTTCAGTCAGTTTAGAGCATGACAGTGGTGACGAGAGTTTGTTTCAGAACCGGTAGAAACAAACAATTTTTTTCCGTTCAGCTCACCTGAATGGAGTAAAATTTTGCACAGCTGCTGCGGACGAACAAGCTGACATTTTTTCCTGCAAATTTGTCAGCCACTACAGTTTCAACGAAAGAAACCCTAGACCAATTTACTGAGCAAACGGTTAGCATTGAGTTAATTGAGCAGCCTTTCAAATTTTTCGATTCAGGTGAGCTGAACGAAAAAGTGTCTGTTTCTACCAGCTGCAGATCTCGAAGTGGCTGATGGCTGAAGAACCAACAGAAGTAAGTAGAGAGCGCAGCTCGTCTCCAGACAGGACCGATCCAGAAGATCCTCCAGAGGAGTGGCAGCTCTCCATTTATGGCTACTTAAGATGACATCGTTGAGTCACATTCTGCAACGATTTCAGACAGAGTATGAATGTACCACAATTGAAGATAAGACGTAGCTTGCACTGGTCTGCAAACGACTGCACGACAGACTCGAAGTGAGCGGTCTGCGTGGTCAAAGAATATTGATCTGGAGCTGCAGTTTTTCAATCGTCACAGAGGATTGGGTTCATGATAATGAGGAGGACGGCGTGGTTGTGAATGGCACTTGGTTCAGTAAGCAGAAAGCCCCTGGTGCTCTCCGCATTCTCCTGCAGCGTCATTACACCGAAGCACTTGACTCTGGAAGACTTTACTGACAAGCACGAAGATGTGTTTGGAAAACTGGCCAGAGAAAATACTTGCTCATTCGGCTACAATCAAGCCACAAGAGATCAAATTTCGAAACTTTGCTCGTCGAGGAGGTGGAGTGTAGCGGTGCCAGTAACACCGGAGTGCCAATTCTTTCTTGTGCACTGACTGCATGCGATCTAAGTCAGGTGACTGTGCTCGACTTCAATAGGAGGAGGACTGTCGATGCCTCACTGCTGCCCAGCGCGGTCAGCTGCAGTTGTTCTGTGTGCTGGTCAGAAACAACCCTCGAAGGAGCTGGGAATTTTTGTCGGAGCAGGCTTCAGTCCTCCACTTCTAGGAGACCATCCGATGGTGCCAGAAGCTGATCCGATTTGACATTCGATGTAAAATAGTCCAACAATTTCCTTGGTCACAAGAGAATGTTGCTGAGCTAGTTCGAACCTTGCAGCTCTCTGCCACTGCTCAAGAAGATGGGTTTGTGTCTGGACTTTGTCACTGATCCAACTTCCACTTTGCTGGTAGATGCCATCTCAAGCAAGATCAGTGAGCCGTTTCGAGATCGATTGGAGGCTTTTCAAATTCTGTTGAATCCGGCAGTTGGCGGTCACGAACAGTTCACTCTGTTCAGTGTTCTTATACTTTCCTAACCTCAAGTGGCTTCGAACCAACCATATACAAGTGGTAGATGGAGCCAAGTTTTCTGTGAGCTGTGCAACGCGCTTGCTGGAGAAGGTGTGCAGTGAAGAAGCTGTCCGGACTGAGGTCCATATCAGCTAGACCTGTATCTCACCGCCTGCTTCGAGTCTGAGGTGCTGCTGCTCAGCTGCAGTAGACTTCCGTCATTCTCCCAACCCGCTGTGAAGGTGTCGATTGAAAATGGCAAATGCACGCTGCTTCATGAAAAAGGACTTAAAATCTGTCTTGATGCTGTGCACTAGATTTGAGGAGCCTGTGTGGAATGACAGTTGTTTACTGTGGAGAAGCTTGGTACAGTATGCTACTACTGTACTGTATTTAACTGCACATTGTATCGTTGACGAAATTAATCGCACGGATTTCCGAAATAGCGTGCCACGTGTAACTGACGCACCTTGTGTACCTGGTCCGTTAAGCTTGAAATGAATGAATTTGTTCTGGCTACATGCACGTTTTGTAAAGAGTGGTAAAGTATCAGAAATGGTTGAATGTTGTGCACAGCGTTTAATCGCTACTTTTATACATGGTTTCGTATCTAACCGACGTTTTGTTATACGCATAGGTAATGATTGGCAGTGGCGTACGCAGGATTTTGCAAACGGGGTGTAAAACTTTGAAGTTGCCTAGATGGGCCGCCCAACAAGGGTGAGAAAATTTCGCAAAAATTAGCCTTCAAAAACGTGTTCAAAAAGCGTTCTGCGCTTAAAATTGACAGAAATTATAAGTTTAGAAGGTAAAGTGACCTGGTTGGGCTTCTCCCCAACCAGGGTGAGAAATTTTGAAAATTTAGCCTTCGAAAACGCATTTAAAAGGTATTATGAGCATAAAATAGACAGTTTTAGTGCATAATTAATTCATTTCTCTTATTTTTGTATAATTTTTCCTCCCTACCTCCACCGCAAAGGGTGCACACCCTACACCCCTGCCTGGTTACGCACGCCACTGATGATTGCCTGTTCAATATTTGGCTCAAGCTCAAATTAAGCAAAACAAAACATGGCTTTTGCAGTGTTTTCACTACATATGCAGTACAAGTACATGTGTGTAACGGGTCATTCGCCGATGTGGGGAGGGGGTTGTGGCTCTGAGCCCAGATTTAAGTGAAGGGTGGGTGCTGAAAATGGTCAAAAATCGCAATTTCGGACTGAGAATCGTTAAAAATTATTAATTTATTCTCAAATACAGTTAAAATGTGCTGTTTTACACACGATTTTAGCAAATGGCTGATCTGATGAGCATAATTTATCGGCCGATTTTTAGCCTCCTTATTGGAAAAGCCTGCTAAAAACGATTTCCTGGTGTTCTGGAGCTTTTGAAATTCGGACCCCCTCTGGGCAAACCACCC